>CM053026.1:358844124-358899124 GCA_028564925.1 Lithobates sylvaticus | reverse complement strand
CAATTTCCGAAAACCTTAATGCTCCGTACTGCGCATGCACAGTACACTTCGGACACCTAGTGACAGCCGGACACTTCGTGATAGAACACCGGCGTAGAATCAAAATCCGCCTCTGCAGCGTCAGGAGTGGAGAAGGGTTGTGGGTGGGAGGCACAGCTGCCCTAGATCCGCCCATACTTTTCTCCCATCCTTTAGTAAAAATGTCCGACTTGGCTTCAGTAAATCCCCGCCCCTATCTCTCTAAATCCCCTAGTTACAATCTCCGCCCTCTTACCGGCCAAAGGTGTTACTTTAGGAAGACATCAAGGTGGGCGTGACAGAGAACAGGCGAATCGTGCGGCTTCTCTAGCTGACTGAGCCTCCCTCAGAGTGACGCACTAAGGTATCGCCCTCTCGCCACGTGCTCGCACCTGATTGGCGGTCTCCATAGCAGGCTCCGCCCCTTCAATTAAACATCCTGGGATGGGAAGGGTGAAATTGCTCATGGCTGCAGCAATGATGGAGATCTCAGCCATTCTACACAAGATAAAAGTCATTCAAGTCACTGGATTCCTTTTATAGAGAGTCCCACCACAGCCACCTTTACCGGGCTATCAGCTGCATTGGAGGCTAGAGGAGAAATTTGGGGTCTAATAGAACCCCACATCTCTCCATAAAGTGGACCTGTCATGGTCCATGCCCATGTTGTTCATCCCTTGTAATAGCAATAAAGCTGATTTCACTTTTTTTTTTTTTTTTTTTTAAAAAGGTACAGCATTTAAAAAAGAAAATGAAAACAAAATTTAAAGAGCACCCAATCCCCCATGCTCATGCGCAATTCTAACACGCACACTGATCCTGAGGGATCGCCGCCAACGTAGGAGTGAGGGCAAACATTTTAGTGCCAGACCTCCTGCACAACTCCTCTACACTGGTAACTTGTAAAGGATTTTAACACTTTTGCTGCCTGATTGCTCAGCCCCCCCCCCCCCCCGGTACCGGTGGCCCCCTCTGCTGATCTGCATGTCAGGGACTGACATGGCGGGTGCCGGCGGCTGGTGGCTGGGGGGGGGGGGGGAAGAAGAGCGGACACAGGTCCTCTTTCCTCCCTCAACCTCTCTGTGTCCCTGGGGCCCATAGCCAGGAAGGAATGTTTTGCGATCGATCTGCATTGTAGAACATTCAATGAAGCCCAGAGGAGACATCTGGAGTCTTCTAACCCTGTATGTCTCATTAAAGAGAACCTGTCACCTAAAAAATCATCACAGGGGAATTTTTACACCTCCAAAAATATGCACATACGAACATAAACACATGTGTAGGGGGCGCCTACGCGTGAAAACATTGATTGCGATACACGCTATATATCACCGCGCACGCCGGAGAGAGAGCAATAATTCTAGAACCAGACCTCCTCTGTAACACTAAACGGAAACCTATAGGGGGCTTTTGAAGCGTTGCCTATAGAAAATATAAGATACTGAAGTTTAGCGCAATTTCACGGGCATTTAAAGTGATTTGCACACATTTAAAGTGATTGTAAAGTCTGTGTTATTTATAAAAAAAATCATGTTATACTTTCCTCCTCTATGCTGTGGTTTTGCACAGAGCAGCCTGGATCCTCCTCTTCTCGGGTCTTTCTTCGCTGCTCCTGGCCCCTCCCTTCTATCGAGTGACCCCACAGCAAGGAGCTTGCTATGGGGGCACCCGAGCTGAGTCACCCCCTCTCTCCCCTGATTGACTGACAGCTGTGGGAGCCAATGGCACTACTGCTGTGTCTCAGCCAATCCAGGAGGCGAGTCCCAGACAGCTAAGACACTCGTGGACATCGCTGGATAGAGATGGGGCTCCGGTAAGTAATTAGGGGGTGCTGGGGAGGCAGCTGCACACGCAGAAGGCTTTTTTTTTTTTAATGCATTGCATTAAGATAAAAACCTTCTGCCGTTACAACTCCTTTAAGGTTTGGCATGTTGGGCATCTATTTACTCAGCACAACCTCAACTTTTATGTTTTTCCAAAAATGTGGGTAATCTATTGCGTGCATTTCCCCTAAAATTCACTTTAGTGTGTTTTGTTGGATTTACCACTTTTATTCTCTGGGGTGTCTTCTTTCAGAAAACATATAATGTTTAAGGGTTTTACATCATCTTCGGGGCTAAAATGATTTTTAAAATGTGTACAAAAACAAGTCTAGAAGCAAAATGGTTAAAACGTTGCCTATGGAGATTTTTAGGCACTGTAATTTGGCGCTGTTCCACGGGCGCACTCAATTTTAAAGTGAGACATGTTTGGTTTCTATTTACTCAGCCAAACATTATCTTTTATAGTTTACCAACCAATTGGGGATTATATTGTGTTTATGTGCATTAAAATTCATATTTTCCCCCAAAAAAATTTGCATTTGAAAAATCGTTCAGAAATATGGTATGACATAAAAATATGTGGATTAGGAGAGAGATATGGGTGGCAATGCCAATCTCTAATGTGCAATATTCATGAAGGAATATTAAATAGTATTAAATGGTTTAAGTAATCTGATGTGAGTACTTCCTCTTTAAATGTTATAAGGAAAATCTCACCAACCCGTGTGTTACCTATTAAAACCAATTTTTTATTTTAAAGGTGGCACACTGGTTGGTGAGATTTGCATTATAGCATTTAAAGAGGAAGTACTCGCATCACATTATTTAAAGAGACAGTACACTACTTTCAATCTAATACTATTTAATATTCCTTCATGAATATTGCACATCGGATATTGGCAGTGCCACTCATATCTCTCTCCTTATCCACTTCTTTATTCATTCCACTTTTGTGGGGTTTTTGAGGTAAGGCAGCAGCCATATTATTTTCCCATAGCGTGGAATTTAATACTTTATCTTGACATAAAAATTTGCAACACCAACCAATTTATCCTCTAGGGCCTCTTCTAAAAATAAATATATAATGTTTGGAGGTTCTAAGTCAAAGGGTGCCCAACCCTTTGAAGAGCAAGGGCCACTTAAGTGACTTGGTAACTGGTCGCAGGCCACAATGAGTGGAGCGGGCGGATGACAGGTCCGTGTCCACTCCGTATATGCAGAGCAGACATGAACAGCCCGCTCTACTCTATGGGCCCTCCAATATATGCCGAGGCGGAATGGGGCGGATCCCCTTCTGTTTTGCGAGGTGGGCGGGTGTAAACCTACACAAATCTGTTTACACCTGATGCTCTATAGAGGCGAATGGAGGGTTAGATTGGGTCCGCCTGAAGACAGAGGGACCCGATTGGACTGATCGTGTGAAAGGGGCCTAAGGCTGCTATCACGCTGATGTGCTGTGGTTTACCCGCACCACTGGTGTAGCGCAGTGCACCTGTGTCTTTCCTGCGGGTTAGCTGCACTTTGCCATAGAATTCTATTATATCTTGCAGGTGTGGTGCACTTTATGAAAGCGTACCAAACCCACAGCCAATAACAGAAGTCTATAGCTCAGTGCAGGAAACCCGCCCGTGCACTGCACTCCACCTGCGGATCAGTTTGAGAGCAGTCCAGTGTAGCTAGTGTACCAGTGTAGAGAACAGATATGCCCATTGCTGTTTAATTAAAAACTGACCTTAATCTTCATGTCTTCCTCAGGATTCCTGCAGATATCGCTGGCTGCTGTTGTCCCGAAAGCGTGTATGGCTGGTGGCTGCTGCTGTCCCCCAGGCGGGTATGGCTGGTGGCTGCTGCTGTCCCCCAGGCGGGTATGGCTGGTGGCTGCTGCTGTCCCCCAGGCGGGTATGGCTGGTGGCTGCTGCTGTCCCCCAGGCGGGTATGGCTGGTGGCTGCTGCTGTCCCCCAGGCGGGTATGGCTGGTGGCTGCTGCTGTCCCCCAGGCGGGTATGGCTGGTGGCTGCTGCTGTCCCCCAGGCGGGTATGGCTGGTGGCTGCTGCTGTCCCCCAGGCGGGTATGGCTGGTGGCTACTGCTGTCCCCCAGGCGGGTATGGCTGGCGGCTGCTGCTGCTGCTGCTGTCGTCTCCCAGGCGGGTATGGCTGGCGGCTGCATCTCTCAGGATGGGTATGGATGGCGGCTGGTGCTTTCCCCCAGGCGGGTATATGGCTGCTGTCCCAGGATGCGGAGTGCATTTGGTATCATTACGCCTGTGACAGGAGCCGGCGCTATACTGGAAGCATCCACTGTGCTCTCTACTGCAGCCGCATGCTTCCTCTACTGCCGGCTCCATTCTTCACACTGATGCTCTGGTATGGCGGGTCAAGAAACCTGCCATCCCAGAGCAGGAGGTCGCCGGCCACATCAGAGGGCTCCACGGGACACAAATTTGGCACCCCTGTCTTAACCACTTGCTGACTGTATACAGTATATATACCACGGCAAGGTGGCTCTCCAGGTCTGGAGTGCACATGCGCGCCGGCTGACTCCTGCTATTACTGGACACAGCAGGGGCCAATTAGCGGGTCTGGTGGACTCCATGTCCGCCGGGATCCACCGATCGTTCCCGAGAGAAGAACGAAGGTCTGCCTATGTAAACAAGGCAGATCACCGTTCTGTCAGTAGGGAAGGTAGTGAACCTGTGTTTCTGCCGAATAGATCCTTGCCTTCTTACAGTATAGGCGCCCCCCCCGCACAGTTAGTAAACACTCCCTAGGAACACATTTACCCATTTAACCCTTTGATTTCCCCTTATATTACTGCTTCCCTGCCAGTGTCATTAGTACAGTGCATTTTTTTTTAAGTGTCCATTTTTGTCTGCCGCAATGTCGCAGTCCATAAATATATCCCATAGTTTGTAGACACTATAACTTTTGCACAAACCAATCAATATATACTTTTTTGCCAAAAATATGGAGCAGAATACATATTGGGCTAAATTCATGAAGAAATTTTATGTTTTACATTTTTATAGTGTTTTATAGCAGAAAGTAAATATTGTTTGTTTTCAAAATTGTCGGTCTTTTTTTGTTTATAGCGCCAAAAATTTAAACGGCAGAGATGATCAAATATCACTGAATGAAAGCTCTATTTGTGGGGAAAAAAATGGCATACATTTTGTTTGGGTACAGCGTTACATGTCCACACAATGGTCGGTTGAAATAACAGTGCCGTATGGCAAAAAATGCCCTGGTCATGAAGGGGAGTGGTTAAAGTGTAAGTTCACATTTTCAAAAATGAACTAACACTCTACACCAGGGATATGCAGAGGACCTCCAGCTGTTGCAGAACTACAAGTCCCATGAGGCATAGCAAGACTGACAGCCACAAGCATGACACACAGAGGCATGATGGGACTTGTAGTTTTGCAACAACTGGATGTCCACTAATTTGCATATACCTGCTCTACACCCTCCCCGGTCCCCACTGTACTTACCCTCGTGGGGGCTGAGCTGTCAGTGCCCACACAGCTGGTGTAGTGTTCCAGAGATATGAAAACCCAGCTCTTCTTTCTGTAGGACTTATATTATATAAATACGTAGATATTTTTAGTTTTAGTTTTGCATGGCTTGTGGAAGGGTTAGAACCCCTGTCAGGTTTTTGTTGCTGTCCCTTTCACCCTAACAATTGGTCACCATGACCATTTTCTCTGGAACAGAAAGAGATGAGTTGTCACCAGACAGAAAGGTGAGGGGAAATATTTGGAAAGGACACCTATGACACTTCTCTCAATGTGGACATTTTTTTTACACTTCCTGCTGGGTTTCCATGACAGGAAGTGAAAATAAATCTCCCTATTGGGACACAGCAGAAAACAACTGACTAAGGAATCAACCATTTTACATTAACCACAGGGATTTTCTGGGTTTTGTTTCCCTGCAAACTGAATAAAATCCAGCACACTCCTCAGTGAAAGCAGCACATAGTGTACACACACACACACAAACGCTGGTCAGGTACACATTTAACCCTTTAATAACCCTAAATCTTTAACCCCTTCCCAGACAGTGCCATTAGAACAGTGACCGTGCATATTATTACATGATCACTGTACTTGTGTCACTGGTTCCCACAGTGTGTCAAACGTGTCAGTTATTGTCCGATTGTCTGCCGCAATATTGCAGTCCCATAGTAGGTTGCTGATCGCCACCATTACTAGTATAAATATAAACAAAAGTTCTAGTATATATACACACCATGGTTTGTAGATGCTATCATTTTCAAGTAAACCAATCAATATGCGCTTATTGTGATTTTTTTTATTATTTTTTTTTAAAAACAAAAACACGTAGCAGAGTACATGCAGCATAAATACATTTATGAAGAAATTCGATTTTTTTTTTTTTTATAAATCTGTCATTGACAAAAACATGTAGCAGAAATTTAGATTTTTTTTTACGTTCTTTTTTTATTGGATATATTTCATAGCAGAAAGTAAAAAATATTGTCGACAATAAATAAAAAAAAAAAGAATGCGTCCGAGTCCATATTTTGGGCGGTAAGTAACACTGTAGACATGTATATGTTTGTGATAAGCTTTACAAATGTATGAGATTACAGGACTCATGAAGAGGAAAGCCCAGTGCCAGCAAAAAGCTGGACAGCCACCCTAGGGTGCCAGGATAAAGGAGGCAGTAAAATGCACATTCACCTGTGTGGGCAAAAATCCTTCCTCCGGCCCTGATCTCCATCCAGTGCTGTGCCTGAGAACAGAGGCTCTCTCCCTTCTCATTGGCTCAGACACAGCCATGGGAGCAATTGGCTCCCGCTGCTGTCAATCACAGCCAGTGAGGGGGGGAGCTAAGCCGTGCTCTGTATGTCTTATGGACCCACAGAGCAAGGCTTGGCATTGAGCAGGAATGAGTGTCCCCATAGCAAGCGGCTTGTTATAGGGGCACTTGGAGAGGAGGAGGAGCCATGAGCTCTGGAGGGGGACCAGAGAAAAGGAGGATTGGGGCTGCTCTATGCAAAACCATTACACAGAGCAGGTAAGTATAACATGTTTGTTATTTACAAAAATTGTTCCTTTTTAGTATCACTTTAAATCAGGTGTTTTCATGGGAGTGCCCCCTTAAATCAGAGTGAAACCCACCAGAGTGCCTCCTTAAATCAGGTGACCCCCACCAGAGCAGTGGCATTGCTATGGAGGGGCCGGGGGGTGTGGACCGCACCCGGGTGATACCTGCCAGAGTGGTTACACCATCCAGAGGGCGGCAAGGGGGGCAGAGCTTTTGTCTAAACAGAACACCCCTGGCCCTGTATGTGCTTTCCTCTCAGACTCTCACTGGTTGGCTCCCCTGAGCGAATCGCCGTTCCTGTACAGCGGCCGCTTTAAGACCTCTAGGGGGCGCTCGCCGCTGCAAGTGCACGCCAGGCACCTGCGATTGCTCCCGACAGCAACAGAACGAAGATCTGTCATTGTAAACAGACAGATCCCCGTTCTGTCAGGGGAGTAGAGAGAGATCTGCTGTTCCTAGTAATCAGGAATAGCGATCGCTCTCTCTACACCCAGTCACTACACTGCCCCCACAGTTAGAAACACCACCCAGGGAACACATTTAACCCCTTGATCGTCCCCTAGTGTTAACCCCTTCTCTGCCAGTGACATTTATACAGTAATCAGTGGCCATTTTTATCTTTGATTGCTGTATAAATGTCAATGGTTCAAAAAAAAAAAAGTGTCAAAAGTATCCGATGTGTCCGCCGCAATCTCATTAAAAAAAAAATTAAAAATCACTGATCGCCGCCATTACTAGTAAATTAAAATTTAATAATAAAAATGCCTTAAATATATCCACTATTTTGTAGACGCTATAACTTTTGCTCAAACCAATCAATATACACTTATTGCGATTTTTTTTTTTTTATTTTTTTTTACCAAAAATATGGGACTATAGGTTTGTTCATAAGTCGCAACACTGCATTTGTAAGTGTAACTTCCGGTCGGAACACTGCGTTCGTAAGTGTAACTGCCACCTGTGCATGGATGTGGGATGTTCTGGGCGCGTGTTATGTTATCTGGGGCGTAGTACGGCAGTGTGGGATGTGTTCGGAAGTGCTCGAAAGGTATCCAGGACCCGGGTGGCTGGCATTTGAGGCCGTTCGTAAGTAGGAGTCGTTCGTAACTCTGGTATTCGTAACTCGGGGACTGCCTGTAGAAGAATGTATATTGGCCTAAACTGTTGAAAAAATGTGTTTTAAAAATAAATAAATTTCGATATGTATTAAAGTAAAAATATTTTTTTTTCTCTAAATTGTCTGTCTTTTTTTGTTTATAGCGCAAACAATAAAAACCACAGAGGTGATCAAATACCACCAAAATAAAGCTCTATTTGTGGGGGAAAAAAGAAGATACATTTTGTTTGGGTACAGCATCGCACGACCGCGCAATTGTCAGTTAACCACTTTAAGACCGGCACTCTTTTTTTAGATGTGGTGTTTACAAGTTAAAAACAGCTTTTTTTTTTTTGCTAGAAAATTACTTAGAACCCCAAAACATTATACATTTTATTTTCATAACACCCCAGAGAATAAAATGGCCGTTGTTGCAATACTTTCTGTTACACCCTATTTGCGCAGCGGTCTTACAAGCGCACTTTTTTTTGAAAAAATACACTTTTTTGAATAAAAAAATAAGACAACAGTAAAGTTATCTCAATTTTTTTTAGATTGTGAAATATAATGTTACGCCGAGTAAATCGATACCCAACATATGATGCTTCAAAATTGCTCCCGCTTGTGGAATGGCGACAAACTTTTACCCTTAAAAATCTCCATAGGCAACATTTAAATTCTACAGGTTGCATGTTTTGTCTAGATGTCTAGAATTATTGCGCTCACTCTACCAATCGCGGCGATACCTCACATGTGTGGTTTGAACACTGTTTTCATATGCGGCCGCTACTCACGTATATGTTCGCTTCTGCACGTGAGCTCGGCGGGACGGGACGCGTTTAAAAACATTTTTTTTTCTTACTTATTTTACCTTTTATTTTTAAACTGTTTTAAAAAAAAATAAAAATAAATGATGTCACTTTTATTTTTATTACAAGAAATGTAAAGATCCCTTGCAATAGAAAAAAGGCATGACAGGACCTCTTAAATATGAGATCTGTTGTCAAAAAGACCTCGGATCTCATATTTACACTAAAATGCAATAAAAAAAAATAAAAAAATTAGTCATTTAAAAAAAATGAAAAAAATAAAATGGCCCTTTAAGAGCTATGGGCGGAAGTGACGTTTTGACATCGCTTCCACCCTGCAGTGTCATGAAGACGGGTGGGGGCCATCTTCCCCTCACTCGTCTCCATTCACAGCCCTGAGAAGGATCCGATCGCCTCTGCGGTAAGCGGCGGAGGGCACCGGATCGGGGCGGGAGGGGGGCCCCCTCTCCCGCCACTGATAATAGTGATCCGCCGCAGAGACCACTTTTATCTTGTACTGGCCGAACACGGGGAAACCGGGGTTATCTAGGTAGCTCCTACCATAACAACAATATCCATCCTCAAAGTAGGGACGTACATCGGTGTGCGGCGGTCCGGAAGTGGTTAAAGCGACGCAGTGCCATAACGCAAAAAATGGCCCGGTCCTAAAGTTGTTAAAGTCCCGGCCTCAGCGGCTTGATATGGAACAGACCGGTAATGTATTCATCTGGACATTTGGCTGCAGAATACTCCTGAAAGTGGTTAAAAGTTCTCCTTCTGCTCGTCGGCCTGACTGCCCAACTCAGTGCCCAGAAGGAAGTAATAGGAGCGAAGGATTTAGAGGAGCTCAGCTTCTGGATGGTCCCCAAACTCCCAGCTCCAGAGGATCCCCATCAGAGTTCCCCCTTAAATCGTGTGTCCCCATCAGAGTTCCCCCTTAAATCGTGTGTCCCCATCAGAGTTCCCCCTTAAATCGGGTGTCCCCATCAGAGTTCTCCCTTAAATCGTCTGTCCCCATCAGAGTTCCCCCTTAAATCGTGTCCCCATCAGAGTTCTCCCTTAAATCGTGTCCCCCCATCAGAGTTCTCCCTTAAATCGGGTGTCCCCATCAGAGTTCTCCCTTAAATCGGGTCCCCATCAGAGTTCCCCATCAGAGTTCTCCCTTAAATCGGGTGTCCCCATCAGAGTTCTACCTTAAATCGGGTGTCCCCATCAGAGTTCCCCCTTAAATCGGGTGTCCCCATCAGAGTTCCCCTTAAATCGTGTGTCCCCATCAGTGTCCCCATCAGAGTTCTCCCTTAAATCGTGTGTCCCCATCAGAGTTCTCCCTTAAATCGTGTCGCTGCTGACTTTTAATAAGTACACTTACCCTCCCAGGGCGCCTGCGATGTCGTTCGTGGAGGCCGAAATGTCCCTCGGCTATCCGGATCCAGCGCCTGCCATCCTCAGTAAGGGAAACGGCTTCACGCGGCCTACTGCGCATGCGCATGCGCGAGTGTCAGAGTTCCCATAACACACCGCGCCCCATTCACCTGAAGACGGAAGAAGAGAAGATCACCGCGGCGCTGGAGGAGGTAGATTAGGACGATCTGCCTAGCAACAGCCATTTCTGGTAAGTAAAAAAATAAAATCAGGGTGTCCCCATCAGAGTGTTCCCCATCAGAGTTCTCCCTTAAATCGTGTGTCCCCATCAGAGTTCTCCCTTAAATCGTGTCCCCATCAGAGTTCTCCCTTAAATCGGGTGTCCCCATCAGAGTTCTCCCTTAAATCGGGTGTCCCCATCAGAGTTCTCCCTTAAATCGGGTGTCCCCATCAGAGTTCTACCTTAAATCGGGTGTCCCCATCAGAGTTCCACCTTAAATCGGGTGTCCCCATCAGAGTTCCACCTTAAATCGGGGGTCCCCATCAGAATGTCACACAATCATTACCTGGAATGTTTCTCCTCCTCCATCACAGAAAACACGGCGCAGACTCCGCCCACACACAACACATCTGTCCTCTCAGCTCTCCCCTCCTCTGAGATGAGGGCCATGTGACAGTAAATAAAGAGGCGGGCCAATCCTCACCTAGGAGGCGGGCGCGCGCACCGCAGTGTTGACATTGGGTTGCTAGGTAACCGGCACCATGTGCCTGAGCAGCCACGCGGCGCTGATTGGCCGGTACAGCCGGCTTCGGCAGTCTGTCAGATTGGGCGGGGCGGGACTTAAATTGGTGGCAGGGCCGCATGTCCAAGGCAGCTAGGATGCTCCTTGAGCCCGCACCACCCATTCAATGAACTGGGGGCGGAGCTGGAGAGGAGAGCCCCTCCCCCACAGCAATCACCTGGCGTCTGTCACCATGACAACACCGTGGCGTCTCCGACTCTTACACGACTCCGCCCTTCTTCTGAGATGTCTATTGGCACCTTTACAAAGAGCGTAAAATTTAAATTCGCCTCCACAGCGTCAGGAGTGGAGAAGGATTGTGGGTGGGAGGCGCAATTGAAATCTGGGATGGGGGACGGCTAATGATACAACACCCGGCCTAGAACCGCCTATGGCTTCCCCCATCCTTTAGTAAAAATGTCCTACTCGGCTTCAGTAAATCCCGCCCCCTATTTCTCTAAATCCCCTAGTTACAATCTCCGCCCTCTTACCGGCCAAAGGTGTTCCGATAGGAAGACATCAAGGTGGGCGTGACAGGTGAATCGTGTGTCTCCTCTAGCTGGCTGATCACTGACTGAGCCTCCCTCAGAGTGACGCACTAAGCAGGTAACGTCCTCTCGCCGCGCGCCCGCACCTGATTGGCAGTCTCCATAGCAGGCTCCGCCCCTTCATTTCTGCTGTCTATCATCTCGCGGCCCCGCCTCTCAGCAGCAGGCGTGGCCTGTGTTCTGTCGGCCCCTGGCTCCTCCCCCACATTCTCTGGCTGGCAGTAGTGATAGTGTCTGCCGCTGACGGGCACGAGCAACAGTGCAAGGCGGCCCCGCCCCCCCGGGATTATTTGCGATCCAAATACTGCTCAGTACCGCCCACACCCGGACACTCAGCATCCACCTCTTGTGACCATCAACTGGAGTGCAATCATGAAAGGTCCATGTGCTAGCGTCTGGGGAAGGGGGAGATACAAGGTGATATGGGTGGGTTTCAGAGGGTGCACACGATGATGGAGAGGATGGGGATGCCGCACAAGGTGGGGGAGAGGAGGACAAGGTGTGGGGGGATAGGAAATCTGTAGAAGGAGAGTGGGGGGATGAGGGGGTAGGAAATCTGTAGAAGGAGAGTGGGGGGGGGGGACAAGGTGGAGGGGATGTACAGGAGGGTGGGGGGGGGGATAGGAAATCTGTAGAAGGAGGGTGGGGGGATGAGGGGGTGCGCAGGATGAGGGGGGATAGGAAATCTGTAAAAGGAGAGTGGGGGGGGGGGGGGATGAGGGGGTGCACAGGATGAGGGGGGGGGATAGGAAATCTGTAGAAGGAGAGTGGGGGGAACAAGGTGGAGGGGATGCACAGGATGAGGGGGGATAGGAAATCTGTAGAAGGAGGGTGGGGGGGTGAGGGGGTGCACAGGATGAGGGGGGATAGGAAATCTGTAGAAGGAGAGAGGGGGGATGAGGGGGGGTAGGAAATCTGTAGAAGGAGTGGGGGGGGGGGTGGTTGGGGGGTATGAGGGGGTGCACAGGATGAGGGGGGGATAGGAAATCTGTAGAAGGAGGGTGGGGGGATGAGGGGGTGCACAGGATGAGGGAGGATAGGAAATCTGTAGAAGGAGAGTGGGGGGACAAGGTGGGGGTGAGGGGGTAGGAAATCTGTAGAAGGAGAGTGGGGGGGGGGGGGGGGTACACGTGGGGGGGGGGGTTTGGGGGGTATGAGGGGGGATGAGGGGGATAGGAAATCTGTAGAAGGAGAGTGGGGGGACAAGGTGAGGGGGATGAGGGGGTAGGAAATCTGTAGAAGGAGAGTGGGGGGACAAGATGAGGGGGTAGGAAATCTGTAGAAGGAGAGTGGGGGGGACAGGTGGGGGTTATGAGGGGGTAGGAAATCTGTAGGAGAGTGGGGGGTGAAGGTGGGGGTGCACAGGATGAGGGGGGTAGGAAATCTGTAGAAGAGTGGGGGCGATAGGAAATCTGTAGAAGGAGAGTGGGGGGTATGAGGGGGGGATAGGTCAGGGCTTGACAAATTTGCTTGGAATCTAGGAGCCAGCTAAAAAAGTTAGGCGCCAGTTTTTTTTTTTTATTTTAACTTCTTGAGATCCGCGCTGTAGCCGTGTACGAGCGGTCTATGAGACTCGCTGGATCACCGATCCGAGTAAGGGGTCGATCCCGACCCCTTACCACGTTATCAGCTGTCAGCCAACGACAGCTGATCACGTGATGTCAACACAGCCAGTAATTGGCTATTTTTTCTCCTCGCCCTGACAGCGCGAGGAGAAAAAAAAAAAAAACCAATCACCGGCGGCAGTGATCGGGACATCAGTCCCAATCGCTGCAAGCTGCCGCCAGCCCCTCAGTGCCCACCTGTGCCCCCTACAAGTGCCACCTAGCAGTAGGCAACAGGGCCACCTAGCAGTGCCCACAGGAACAGTGCTGCACATTAGAGCCACCTACAAGTGCCGCCTATCAGTGCCCATCCGTGCCACCCATCCATGCCCATCTGTGCTGCCTTATCTGTGCCTACCAGTGCAGCCTATCAGTGCCGCCTCATCAGCGCATATCAATGAAGCAGAAAAATTACCTGTTTGCAAAATTTTATAACAAACTATTAAACCAGATTTTTTTTTTTTTTCAAAATTTTCCATCTTTTATTGTTTGTTTAGCAAAAAATAAAAAACCCAGCTGTGATTAAATACCACCAAAGGAAAAAAATGATAAAATTTTAATTTGGGTATAGTGTTGTATGACCGCGCAATTGTCATTCAAAGTGCGTCAGCGCCAAAAATTGGTCTGGGCAGGAGGGGGGTTTAAGTGCCCAGTAAGCAAGTGGTTAACGACAGACAATCGGGGTCCGATCGGAGACAGGATACCCAAGATGTGCTGCCCCAGGCGCCAGGTCACTAATTCTAGTCGCCAATGCGACCTGGCGCCCGGGATTCGTTGAGCCCTGGGATAGGGAATCTGTATTGTGGGGGTATGAAATTTGTAGAAGGAGAGTGGGGGGTATGAAATCCGTAGAAGAGTGGGAGGGTATGAGGGGTTGCACAGGATGGGGGGTAGGAAATCTGTAGAAGGAGAGTGGGGGGTAGGAGGGGGGATAGGAAATCTGTAGGAGAGTGGGGGGACAAGGTGGGGGGGGGGGTATGAGGGGGGATAGGAAATCTGTAGAAGGAGAGTGGTGGGGACAAGGTGGGGGGTATGAGGTGTGCACAGGATGAGAGGGGGTAGGAAATCTGTAGAAGGAGAGTGGGGGGACGAGGGAGGATAGGAAATCTGTAGGAGGAGAGTGGAAGGGGGCAAGTTGGGGGGGGGGGGTATGAGGGGGTGGTGCACAGAAAGAGGGGATAGGAAATCTGTAGAAAGAGAGTGGGGGGGGCAAGGTTGGGGGTATGAGGGGGTGCACAGGATGAGGGGGGTAGGAAATATGTAGGAGGGTGGGAGGTATAAGGGGGTAGGAAATCCTGTAGAAGGAGAGTGGGGGGGGGGGCAAGGGGGTGTCACTTGGCCACAGGGTTATTGTGGGAGATGCACAAGGTGGATGAGAAGATAAAGTTAGGACTAGAACTGCTGTGACATGTTGTCAGGTGCCAACTTCTAGACAGGTACCCTTCAGTGGTATGAAAAGGGTTCCCTTTAGATGTTTAATGGTCATTGTTGGAGATACACAGGGTGGGGTGGGTGAGGGATGAGATGGGATCTGTTGCCAATTTAAATGCAGGTGCCACCCTATAGGGTACCACTGGGAATAATGTTCTGGTTGGTTTCAGGGTCATTATGGTAGATGAACGAGGTAGGTGAGGAGGGCATGGAAGATGACATGCGATCAGGCACCTAATTAAAGTCAGAAAGGGTATCACTGGGAAGAGTGTGTTCCTTGGTGTCAGGGTCATTGTGGGAAATTAATGTAAAAAAGGTAAGCAAGGAGAAAAACTTAACATTACAACTGCTGTGAGATGCTATCGGGTGCAAGCAGGGCCCCCAAGGCTGCTTAGGCAGCTGCCTAAGGCCCCTTTCACACGGGCTTTCCGATCAGGTCCGCCTCTCAGTTTTTCAGGTGGACCTGATCGGATGCTCCATTCACCCTTATGAAGCGGCTGATGTCAGCAGTGACATGTCCGGTGACACCCACTGCTATCCGATCCTTTCCGTGAAATCCAGACGGATGGTGGATCAGATCAGATGAAAACGGAGGCTATCTGTTTTCATCTGATCTCCCCATAGAGGAAATCGGGGCTCTGACAGGTTCGTCTCGGTACAGTGAGTGGAGATGGGCCCGTCATCCGCCTGCTCAGCGGGGATCAGCAGATGGCCCGTGTGAAAAGACCCTTAGAGCACCAGAATAGGGGGAGGGTGTTAAAATGCACCTTCGCCTGTGTGGACAAAAATCCTTGAAAGGGCCATGGGTACTGCACACCTCTTACTGTTGGAGGAGGGGGGCATTTTTGGGGTGCACAACGTAGCTGCTGTATGTTCACATGGTGCCTTGTGTGCCCCCCCCCCCCCCCCCCTGCACTGCCTGCTGTTTCCTATACTTCAGTTTGTGAATGAACAGGAAGTCGCTCAGCACAGAGCTCTTCCCATTCATTGGCTTTCCAGTACAGCTGAGGCTGCAGAGAAAGGGACTGGGGAGTCTCTGTCCTCAGTCCCTTTCTCTGTCTCAAAAGTGAGACATCAGGGGCCTATTTAGACCCCTGATATTTCACCAAAGCCCCCCAACAGGCTGCTAAAGAAAAATCGAATTGTGTAAAAATAATAAAACAATTACTGACACAGTCCCCTCCCTGTTGACACCAACCTCTTCCCTCCTGACACTGTCCTCTTTTTGGGGGGGCCGTACTGAGTCTTTGCCCGACAGGAAGTCAAAGGAATTCGCCCTACCCCATTAGACTGTTGTCACCAGTCCAGGTGTCCCCAAGGGAAATATTTCCCCTCACCGCCTAACATTTTGGATTCCCCCCTCACTATCTACCATGCAGCCTTCCCTGTACTTCCTGTCTGATAAATCTGTTGTCACTAGAACAGGAAGTGAGGGAGAAATATTCCTCTAACAGCACCCTGAATAGTAGTAGAAACCCAGCAGAGATATTTATCTTTTGCTACTCCATCCAACTAAAAAAGGAATAAATAATTATGGCTGAAGAAACTCTGTCTCTGGTGTCATAGATGGGTCTCCTGGCCTGTATCTTTTACCTAACAATGTTCAAGGAGAAAGCATTCCGCTCAGAGCTTCCTGTTCTGTTTAATATATTTGTCCAGTCAAAATCTTTTACATTTTTTTTTAGTTTTGGATGAAGTGGGGAAGGATTAGAACTCCTGTCAGGTTTTTACTGCACTATTTCTATGATACTTAAAACACTTGATGACCAGCTGCCGTCATTCTACTACGGCAGGTCGACAGATTCCCACGAATTCCCCCCTCCTACCCCCCCACTCTCCTTCTACAGATTTCCTATCCCCCCCCACTCTCCTTCTACAGATTTCCTACCCCCCATCCTGTGCAACCCCTCATACCCTCCCACTCTTCTTCTACGGATTTCCTACCCCCTCATATCCCCCACCGTGTCCCTCCCACTCTCCTTCTACATATTTCATACCCCCCACTCTCCTCCTACAAATTTCATACCCCCACCTTGTCCCCCCACTCTCCTTCTACAGATTCCCTATCCCAGGGGTATCCCAAGGTCCTACCTTTCGAATGGGATCAACTTCTTCCTTGCTTGTGTAGAGAAGATTCTTCTAGCTCTTCTGAGGGAAAATCTCAACTTCTCCTCTATGCTCTGATGAAGGGGTATGCGCAACACTTTTCTCATGTTCTGTTTTTTTTTTCTTGTGTGTGCACATCTGATGGCCCCCCGATAGTTCAAAGCTTAATGTCTGAGCCATTGTTCGCCCAGCCGCCAAATTCAGCTGGCCGGTGATGCGCACAATTTTAATGAAGTGCTGGCTTCACCCCTCTGCAGAGTAGGAGTACACAACACTTCCTGTCCTCCTTTTTCTTTTATAGCGCAAGAATGCGCTATCAGGCAGGAGAAGTACTTTGGGACTTCTAGCCCAAAGTCAGACACAAAGCAAACCCACCCTTCAGCACCCTACCCCCAAATCCACACACAGCAAACCCAACCTCCCTCACCTCCCCAAATCCAAACACATTGACACAGCAAATCCACACCGCACCTTCTCAAATCCAAACACAACCCAAGTATAGATCTGGAAAGGTCCTACCTTTCGAAGAGGATCAACTTCTTCCTTCCTTGTGCAGAGAAGATTCTTCTGGCTCTTCTGAGGGAAAATCTCAACTTCTCTTCCATGCTCTGATGAAGGGGTATGTGCAACACTTTTCTCATGTTCTGTTTTTTCTTCTTGCGTGTGCACATCTGATAGCCCCGATAGTTCAAAGCTTAATGTCTGAGCCATTGGTCACTCAGCCGACACATTCAGCTGGCCAGTAATGCTCACAACATTAATGAAGTGCTGGCTTCACCCCTCTGCAGAGTATGGGTACACAACACTTTCCTATCCTCTTTTTTCTTTTATAGCGCATTAATGCGATATCAGACAGGAGTAATACATTGGGGCTCATAGCCCAAAATCAGACACACAGCAAACCCAGCTTTCCTCACTTAACCCCCAAATCCACACACACAGCAAACCTACCCTCCCTCACCTCCCCTCCCCAAATCCACACACAATGACACAGCAAATCCACACCCCAACTTCTCAAATCCAAACAACCCAAGTATAGATCTGGAAAGGTCCTACCTTTCGAATGGGATCAACTTCTTTCTTGCTTGTGCAGAGAAGATTCTTCTAGCTCTTCTGAGGGAAAATCTCAACTTCTCCTCTATGCTCTGATGAAGGGGTATGTGCAACACTTTTCTCATGTTCTGTTTTTTTTTTTCTTGTGTGTGCACATCTGATGGCCCCGATAGTTCAAAGCTTAATGTCTGAGCCATTGTTCGCCCAGCCGCCACATTCAGCTGGCCTGTGATGCGCACAATTTTAATGAAGTGCTGGCTTCACCCCTCTGCAGAGTAGGGGGACACAACACTTCCTGTCCTCCTTTTTCTTTTATAGCTCAAGAATACGCTATCAGGCAGGAGAAATACTTTGGGGCTTCTAGCCCAAAGTCAGACACACAGCAAACCCACCCTTCAGCACCCTACCCCCAAATCCACACACAGCAAACCCAACCTCCCTCACCTCCCCAAATCCACACACATTGACACAGCAAATCCACACCGCACCTTCTCAAATCCAAACACAACCCAAGTATAGATCTGGAAAGGTCCTACCTTTCGAAGAGGATCAACTTCTTCCTTCCTTGTGCAGAGAAGATTCTTCTGGCTCTTCTGAGGAAAAATCTCAACTTCTCTTCCATGCTCTGATGAAGGGGTATGTGCAACACTTTTCTCATCTTCTGTTTTTTCTTCTTGTGTGTGCACATCTGATAGCCCCGATAGTTCAAAGCTTAAAGCGGGATTGTACTGAAAAAAAAAAAATTTAAAAGCCAGCAGCTACAAATACTGCAGCTGCTGACTTTTAAAAAATGGACACTTACCTGTTCCAGGGTCCAGCGGTGTCGGCAGCAGAGGCCGATCGATCGCTCGGTGAGGGAATCGGGAAGTGGCTTCACTTCCCGCTGTAGCCGGCGCCATTCTCAGAGTGAGGGAATCGGGAAGTGGCTTCACTTCCCGATTCCCTACTGCGCATTGACACAGCGAGTTGCGCGGCGCAATGAGAATCTTCAGCGCCGTCTGCCGGGTCACGTGTGTGTCCCGGCAGACAGCACGCCGGGACAGGAGGTGACGTAAACTCCCGTGGGAGTTTATGCCCGGAAGTGGGTGCAGATACCTGTCTTGGACAGGTATCTGCACCCCCCTCCCCCCTGAAAGGTGCCAAATGTGACACCGGAGGGGGGGAGGGTTCACGAAAAGCGGGAGTTCCACTTTAGGGTGGAATCCCCCTTTAATGTCTGAGCCATTGTTCACTCAGCCGACACATTCAGCTGGCCAGTAATTCTCACAACATTAATGAAGTGCTGGCTTCACCCCTCTGCAGAGTATGGGTACACAACACTTTCCTATCCTCTTTTTTCTTTTATAGCGCATTAATGCGCTATCAGACAGGAGTAATACATTGGGGCTCATAGCCCAAAATCAGACACACAGCAAACCCAGCTTTCCTCACTTTACCCCCAAATCCACACACACAGCAAACCTACCCTCCCTCACCTCCCCTCCCCAAATCCACACACAATGACACAGCAAATCCACACCCCAACTTCTCAAATCCAAACAACCCAAGTATAGATCTGGAAAGGTCCTACCTTTCGAATGGGATCAACTTCTTTCTTGCTTGTGCAGAGAAGATTCTTCTAGCTCTTCTGAGGGAAAATCTCAACTTCTCCTCTATGCTCTGATGAAGGGGTATGTGCAACACTTTTCTCATGTTCTGTTTTTTTTTCTTGTGTGTGCACATCTGATGGCCCCGATAGTTCAAAGCTTAATGTCTGAGCCATTGTTCGCCCAGCCGCCACATTCAGCTGGCCTGTGATGCGCACAATTTTAATGAAGTGCTGGCTTCACCCCTCTGCAGAGTAGGGGTACACAACACTTCCTGTCCTCCTTTTTCTTTTATAGCGCAAGAATGCGCTATCAGGCAGGAGAAATACTTTGGGGCTTCTAGCCCAAAGTCAGACACACAGCAAACCCACCCTTCAGCACCCTACCCCCAAATCCACACACAGCAAACCCAACCTCCCTCACCTCCCCAAATCCAAACACATTGACACAGCAAATCCACACCGCACCTTCTCAAATCCAAACACAACCCAAGTATAGATCTGGAAAGGTCCTACCTTTCGAAGAGGATCAACTTCTTCCTTCCTTGTGCAGAGAAGATTCTTCTGGCTCTTCTGAGGGAAAATCTCAACTTCTCTTCCATGCTCTGATGAAGGGGTATGTGCAACACTTTTCTCATGTTCTGTTTTTTCTTCTTGCGTGTGCACATCTGATAGCCCCGATAGTTCAAAGCTTAATGTCTGAGCCATTGGTCACTCAGCCGACACATTCAGCTGGCCAGTAATGCTCACAACATTAATGAAGTGCTGGCTTCACCCCTCTGCAGAGTATGGGTACACAACACTTTCCTGTCCTCCTTTTTCTTTTATAGCGCATTAATGCGCTATCAGACAGGAGTAATACATTGGGGCTCATAGCCCAAAATCAGACACACAGCAAACCCAGCTTTCCTCACTTTACCCCCAAATCCACACACACAGCAAACCTACCCTCCCTCACCTCCCCTCCCCAAATCCACACACAATGACACAGCAAATCCACACCCCCAACTTCTCAAATCCAAACAACCCAAGTATAGATCTGGAAAGGTCCTACCTTTCGAATGGGATCAACTTCTTCCTTGCTTGTGCAGAGAAGATTCTTCTAGCTCTTCTGAGGGAAAATCTCAACTTCTCCTCTATGCTCTGATGAAGGGGTATGTGCAACACTTTTCTCATGTTCTGTTTTTTTTTTTCTTGTGTGTGCACATCTGATGGCCCCGATAGTTCAAAGATTAATGTCTGAGCCATTGTTCGCCCAGCCGCCACATTCAGCTGGCCTGTGATGCGCACAATTTTAATGAAGTGCTGGCTTCACCCCTCTGCAGAGTAGGGGGACATAACACTTTCCTGTCCTCCTTTTTCTTTTATAGCGCATTAATGCGCTATCAGACAGGAGTAATACATTGGGGCTCATAGCCCAATATCAGACACACAGCAAACCCAGCTTTCCTCACTTTACCCCCAAATCCACACACACAGCAAACCTACCCTCCCTCACCTCCCCTCCCCAAATCCACACACAATGACACAGCAAATCCACACCCCAACTTCTCAAATCCAAACAACCCAAGTATAGATCTGGAAAGGTCCTACCTTTCGAAGAGGATCAACTTCTTCCTTCCTTGTGCAGAGAAGATTCTTCTGGCTCTTCTGAGGGAAAATCTCAACTTCTCTTCCATGCTCTGATGAAGGGGTATGTGCAACACTTTTCTCATGTTCTGTTTTTTCTTCTTGCGTGTGCACATCTGATAGCCCCGATAGTTCAAAGCTTAATGTCTGAGCCATTGGTCACTCAGCCGACACATTCAGCTGGCCAGTAATGCTCACAACATTAATGAAGTGCTGGCTTCACCCCTCTGCAGAGTAGGGGTACACAACACTTCCTGTCCTCCTTTTTCTTTTATAGCGCAAGAATGCGCTATCAGGCAGGAGAAATACTTTGGGGCTTCTAGCCCAAAGTCAGACACACAGCAAACCCACCCTTCAGCACCCTACCCCCAAATCCACACACAGCAAACCCAACCTCCCTCACCTCCCCAAATCCACACACATTGACACAGCAAATCCACACCGCACCTTCTCAAATCCAAACACAACCCAAGTATAGATCTGGAAAGGTCCTACCTTTCGAAGAGGATCAACTTCTTCCTTCCTTGTGCAGAGAAGATTCTTCTGGCTCTTCTGAGGGAAAATCTCAACTTCTCTTCCATGCTCTGATGAAGGGGTATGTGCAACACTTTTCTCATCTTCTGTTTTTTCTTCTTGTGTGTGCACATCTGATAGTCACGATAGTTCAAAGCTTAATGTCTGAGCCATTGGTCACTCAGCCGACACATTCAGCTGGCCAGTAATGCTCACAACATTAATGAAGTGCTGGCTTCACCCCTCTGCAGAGTATGGGTACACAACACTTTCCTGTCCTCCTTTTTCTTTTATAGCGCATTAATGCGCTATCAGACAGGAGTAATACATTGGGGCTCATAGCCCAAAATCAGACACACAGCAAACCCAGCTTTCCTCACTTTACCCCCAAATCCACACACACAGCAAACCTACCCTCCCTCACCTCCCCTCCCCAAATCCACACACAATGACACAGCAAATCCACACCCCAACTTCTCAAATCCAAACAACCCAAGTATAGATCTGGAAAGGTCCTACCTTTTGAATTGGATCAACTTCTTCCTTGCTTGTGCAGAGAAGATTCTTCTAGCTCTTCTGAGGGAAAATCTCAACTTCTCCTCTATGCTCTGATGAAGGGGTATGTGCAACACTTTTCTCATGTTCTGTTTTTTTTTTCTTGTGTGTGCACATCTGATGGCCCCGATAGTTCAAAGCTTAATGTCTGAGCCATTGTTCACTCAGCCGCCACATTCAGCTGGCCTGTGATGCGCACAATTTTAATGAAGTGCTGGCTTCACCCCTCTGCAGAGTAGGGGTACACAACACTTCCTGTCCTCCTTTTTCTTTTATAGCGCAAGAATGCCCTATCAGGCAGGAGAAATACTTTGGGGCTTCTAGCCCAAAGTCAGACACACAGCAAACCCACCCTTCAGCACCCTACCCCCAAATCCACACACAGCAAACCCAACCTCCCTCACCTCCCCAAATCCACACACATTGACACAGCAAATCCACACCGCACCTTCTCAAATCCAAACACAACCCAAGTATAGATCTGGAAAGGTCCTACCTTTCGAAGAGGATCAACTTCTTCCTTCCTTGTGCAGAGAAGATTCTTTTGGCTCTTCTGAGGGAAAATCTCAACTTCTCTTCCATGCTCTGATGAAGGGGTATGTGCAACACTTTTCTCATGTTCTGTTTTTTCTTCTTGTGTGTGCACATCTGATAGCCCCGATAGTTCAAAGCTTAATGTCTGAGCCATTGGTCACTTAGCCGCCACATTCAGCTGGCCTGTGATGCGCACAATTTTAATGAAGTGCTGGCTTCACCCCTCTGCAGAGTAGGGGTACACAACACTTTCCTGTCCTCCTTTTTCTTTTATAGCGCAAGAATGCGCTATCAGACAGGAGAAATACTTTGGGGCTTCTAGCCCAAAGTCAGACACACAGCAAACCCACCCTTCCTCACCTTCTCCCCAAATGCACACACACAGCAAACCTAACCTCCCTCACCTGCCCTCCCCAAATTCACACACAATGACATAGCAAATCCACACCCCACCTTCTCAAATCCAAACAACCCAAGTATAGATCTGGAAAGGTCCTACCTTTTGAAGGGGATCAACTTCTTTTTTGCTTGTGCAGAGAAGATTCTTCTAGCTCTTCTGAGGGAAAATCTCAACTTCTCCTCTATGCTCTGATGAAGGGGTATGTGCAACACTTTTCTCATGTTCTGTTTTTTTTTTCTTGTGTGTGCACATCTGATGGCCCCGATAGTTCAAAGCTTAATGTCTGAGCCATTGTTCACTCAGCCGCCACATTCAGCTGGCCTGTGATGCGCACAATTTTAATGAAGTGCTGGCTTCACCCCTCTGCAGAGTAGGGGTACACAACACTTTCCTGTCCTCCTTTTTCTTTTATAGTGCAAGAATGCGCTATCAGACAGGAGAAATACTTTGGGGCTTCTAGCCCAAAGTCAGACACACAGCAAGCCTACCCTTCCTCAACCTTCTCCCCAAATGCACACACACAGCAAACCTAACCTCCCTCACCTGCCCTCCCCAAATTCACACACAATGACATAGCAAATCCACACCGCACCTTCTCAAATCCAAACACAACCCAAGTATAGATCTGGAAAGGTCCTACCTTTCGAAGAAGATCAACTTCTTCCTTCCTTGTGCAGAGAAGATTCTTTTGGCTCTTCTGAATGAAAATCTCAACTTTCTATAAGATAGGAGAAATACTTTAGGGCTTATAGCCCAAAATCAGACCCACAGCAAACCCACCCTTCCTCACTTTCCCCACAAATCCACCCTCCCTCACCTCCCCTCCCCAAATCCACACACATTGACACAGCAAATCCACACCGCACCTTCTCAAATCCAAACACAACCCAAGTATAGATCTGGAAAGGTCCTACCTTTCGAAGAGGATCAACTTCTTCCTTCCTTGTGCAGAGAAGATTCTTCTGGCTCTTCTGAGGGAAAATCTCAACTTCTCTTCAATGCTCTGATGAAGGGGTATGTGCAACACTTTTCTCATGTTCTGTCTTTTTGCTCATGTGTGCACATCTGATAGCCCCGATAGTTCAAAGCTTAATGTCTGAGCCATTGGTCACTCAGCCGACAACATTCAGCTGGCCAGTGATGCTCACAACATTAATGAAGTGCTGGCTTCACCCCTCTGCAGAGTATGGGTACACAACCCTTTCCTGTCCTCCTTTTTCTTTTATAGCACATTAATGCTCTATCAGACAGGAGTAATACATTTCGGCTCATAGCCCAATATCAGACACACAGCAAACCCAACTTTCCTCACTTTCCCCCCAAATCCACACACACAGCAAACCCACCCTCCCTCACCTCCCCTCCCCAAATCCACACACAATGACACAGCAAACCCACACCCCACCTTCTCAAATCCAAACACAACTCGAGTATAGGTCTGGAAAGGTCCTACCGTTCGAAGAGAATCAACTTCTTCCTTCCTTGTACATAGAAGATTCTTCTAGCTCTTCTGAGGGAAAATCTCAACTTCTCCTCAATGCTCCCATGAAGGGGTATGTGCAACACTTTTCTCATGTTCTGTTTTTTTTCTTGTGTGTGCACATCTGATGGCCCCAGATAGTTCAAAGCTTAATATCTAAGCCATTGGTCGCTCAGCCGCCACATTCAGCTGGCCAGTGATATGCACAATTTAAATGAAGTGCTGGCTTCACCCCTCTGCAGAGTAGGGGTACACAACACTTTCCTGTCCTCCTTTTTCTTTTATAGCTCAAGAATGTGCTATCAGACAGGAGAAATGCTTTGGGGCTTCTAGCCCAAAGTCAGCCACACGGCAAACCCACCCTTCCTCACCTTCTCCCAAAATCCACCCACACAGCAAATCCACCCTCCCTCACCTCCCCTCCTCAAATCCACACACAATGACACAGAAAATCCACACAACACCTTCTCAAATCCAAAACACAACCCAAGTATAGATCTGGAAAGGTCCTACCTTTTGAAGAGGATCAACTTCTTCCTTGCTTGTGCAGAGAAGATTCTTCTAGCTCTTCTGAGGGAAAATCTCAACTTCTCCTCCATGCTCTGATGAAGGGGTCTGTGCAACACTTTTCTCATGTTCTGTCTTTTTGCTCATGTGTGCACATCTGATGGCCCGATAGTTCCAAGCTTAATGTCTGAGCCATTGGTCACTCAGCCGCCACATTCAGCTGGCCAGTGATATGCACAATTTAAATGAAGTGCTGGCTTCACCCCTCTGAAGAGTAGGGGTACACAACACTTTCCTGTCCTCCTTTTTCTTTTATAGCTCAAGAATGTGCTATCAGACAGGAGAAATGCTTTTGGATCTTCTAGCCCAAAGTCAGTCACATGGCAAACCCACCCTTCCTCACCTTCTCCCCAAATCACCCACACAGCAAATCCACCCTCCCTCACCCCCCCTCCCCAAATCCACACACAATGACACAGCAAATCCACACCCCACCTTCTGAAATCCAAACACAGCCCAAGTATAGATCTGGAAAGGTCCTACCTTTTGAAGAGGATCAACTTCTTCCTTGCTTGTGCAGATTAGATTCTTTTAGCTCTTCTGAGGGAAAATCTCAACTTCTCCTCCATGCTCTGATGAAG
Organism: Lithobates sylvaticus; assembly: GCA_028564925.1. Lineage (NCBI taxonomy): Eukaryota > Metazoa > Chordata > Amphibia > Anura > Ranidae > Lithobates > Lithobates sylvaticus. The sequence continues at coordinate 358,873,577 of CM053026.1, read as the reverse complement.
GGGTCTGTGCAACACTTTTCTCATGTTCTGTCTTTTTGCTCGTATGTGCACATCTGATGGCCCCCATAGTTCAAAGCTTGATGTCTGAGCCATTGGTCGCTCAGTCGTCACATTCATCTGGCCAGTGGTACGCACAATTTTAATGAAGTGTTGGCTTCACCCCTCCGCAGAGAAGGGGTACACAACACTTCCCTGTCCTCCTTTTTCTTTTATAGCGCATTAATGCGCTATGAGACAGGAGTAATACTTTGGGGCTCATAGCCCAAAATCAGACACACAGCAAACCCACCCTTCCTCACCTTCCCCCCAGATCCACACTCAGGAAACCCACCCTCCCACACCTCCCCTTCCCAAATCCACACACAATGACACAGCGAATCCACACCAAACCTTCTCAAATACAAACACAACCCAAGTATAGATCTTTTTCCTTGCTTGTGCAGAGAAGATTCTTCTAGCTCTTCTGAGGGAAAATCTCAACTTCTCCTCCAGGCTCTGATGAAGGGGTCTGTGTAACATTTTTCTCATGGTCTGTCTTTTTGCTTGTGTGTGCACATCTGATGGCCGCGATAGTTGAAAGCTTAAAATCTGAGCCATTGGTCGCTAGGCGGCCACATTCAGCTGGCCAGTGATGCGCTCAATTTTCATGAAGTGCTGGCTTCACCACTCCACAGAGTAGGGGTACACAACACTTCCCTGTACTCCTAAAATCTGGTTACAAACGATGGGAAGATGGCGAAGGTATTGCATTTATTCTATCATTCAGTCTTCACGAGGGAATTGGGGGGGCTTCAGTAACCAAAACTGCAGTGTTTATCCTCATGACACATCTCAGGAATCACCTCCATGTTTAATAGAGGGCAGAATTAAAATTAGACTTGGGAAACTTAACATTAATAAATCACCGGGACCAGATGGCTTGCACCCGAGGGTACTTAGGAAACTCAGTCAAGTAATTGCCAGACCATTGTTCTTAATTTTTACTGACAGTCTACTGACTGGAATGGTACCAGCTGATTGGAGAAAAGCCAATGTAGCACCAATATTTAAAAAGGGCCCAAAATACATCCCTGGGAATTACAGACCAGTTAGCCTAACATCAATATGTAAACTCTTGGAGGGGATGATAAGGGACTATATACAAGATTTTAGTAATGAGAACGGTATCATTAGCAGTAATCAGCATGGATTCATGAAAAATCATTCTTGCCAAACCAATCTACTAACCTTCTATGAGGAGGTGAGTTGCCAGCTAGATAAAGGAAGGCCCGTAAACGTGGAATATCTGGATTTTGCAAAAGCATTTGACACAGTTCCCCATAAATGTTTACTGTACAAAATAAGGTGCGTTGACATGGACCATAGGGTGAGTACATGGATTGAAAACTGGCTACAAGGGCGAGTTCAGAGGGTGGTGATAAATGTGGAGTACTCGGAATGGTCAGGGGTGGGTAGAGGGGTCCCCCACAGGGCTTGAGTCTTGCGGGAACACGTGGGAACGGCGTCCCTGCACTTTTTTTCACAGCAGGAACGCCGTTCCCTCTTCAGGATTAGAGCCGCCCGAGGCTCTAACACAGGTATCACTAAAAGTCCGGACCGTGTCAATGATCTGAGCGGCCCCGCCGGCGCCTCAGTCACGCCATTTAAGATTAGATTTTTTATATTCAGCTGCCGCCGCCTGCTAGCTCTGTTGTCTTCACAGAGCTGACATCGGAAGAGCAGCACAGCGATGAACGGAATGCAGGGGCTGGCCCAGTTAACTGATTGGTTGCTAGAACCGCTCTGCATTCTATCAACCAATCAGTTAACTGGGGCAGCTCCCTCCCTCTGTCCATCCCTTTGCTGCACTTCCGATGTCAGCTCTGTGCCTCTGATGTCATCTGCTGTGTCCTGTGCAGTGTGTAAGGTAAAACAGGGAAGAGGGCACTGTAATGAAGGACAGAGGGGGAATGTGAAGGGGGGATCTACAAAGGGGGTGCCATAAAGAGGGTGAGGAAAGGAATGTGAAGGGGGTGAGAACAGGAATGTGAAGAAGGGTGCTATAAAGGGGCTGAGGACAGGTTTAAATGTTAAAACTGGATACTTCTGTAGTATGTCGCATTCGCAGTCTGGTCATCTTCTGTAGTCGCATTGGCAGTCTGGTCATCTCCTGTAGTCGCATTGGCAGTCTGGTCATCTCCTGTAGTCGCATTTGCAGTCTGGTCATCTTCTGTAGTATGTCTCATTCGCAGTCTGGTCATCTTCTGTAGAATGTCGCATTCGCAGTCTGGTCATCTCCTGTAGTCGCATTGGCAGTCTGCTCATCTCCTGTAGTCGCATTGGCAGTCTGCTCATCTCCTGTAGTATGTCGCATTCGCAGTCTGGTCATCTCCTGTAGTATGTCGCATTCGCAGTCTGGTCATCTCCTGTAGTTGCATTGGCAGTCTGGTCATCTCCTGTAGTCGCATTTGCAGTCTGGTCATCTCCTGTAGTCGCATTCGCAGTCTGGTCATCTCCTGTAGCATGTCGCATTCGCAGTCTGGTCATCTCCTGTAGTCGCCTTCGCAGTCTGGTCATCTTCTGTAGTATGTCGCATTCGCAGTCTGGTCATCTTCTGTAGTATGCAGCATTCGCAGTCTGGTCATCTTCTGTAGTATGTAGCATTCGCAGTCTGGTCATCTGCTGTAGTATGTCGCATTCGCAGTCTGGTCATCTCCTGTAGCATGTCGCATTCGCAGTCTGGTCATCTTCTGCGGTATGTAGCATTGGCAGTCTGGTCATCTCCTGTAGTCGCATTCGCAGTCTGGTCATCTCCTGTAGTATGTCGCATTCACAGTCTGGTCATCTTCTGTAGTATGTCGACTTCGCAGTCTGTCATCTTCTGTAGCATGTCGCATTCACAGTCTGGTCATCTCCTGTAGCATGTCGCATTCGCAGTCTGGTCATCTCCTGTAGCATGTCGGATTTGCAGTCACTGTATTTTCTGTGAAATATATATGCATATGAGCGTATCATTTTTTTTTTTGGTGGGGGACTGGATCTTGGGTGGGAGTTCCCACACTTTTTTCCCCAGGACTTGACCCCTGGTCCCCCAGTGTTCTGTGCTGGGACCAATCCTATTTAATTTGTTCATAAACAACCTGGAGGATGGGGTAAACAGTTCAATCTCTGTATTTGCGGACAATACTAAGCTAAGCAGGGCAATAACTTCTCCGCAGGATGTGGAAACCTTGCAAAAAGATCTGAACAAATTAATGGGGTGGGCAACTACCTGGCAAATGAGGTTCAATCTAGAAAAATGTAAAATAATGCATTTGGGTGGCAAAAAATATGAATGCAATCTATACACTAGGGGGAAGAACCTCTGGGGGAATCTAGGATGGAAAAGGACCTGGGGGTCCTAGTAGATGATAGGCTCAGCAATGGCATGCAATGCCAAGCTGCTGCTAACAAAGCAAACAGAATATTGGCATGCATTAAAAAGGGATCAACTCCAGAGATAAAATGATAATTCTCCCGCTCTACAAGACTCTGGTCTGGCCGCACCAGAAGTATGCTGTCTAGTTCTGGGCACCAGTCCTCGGGAAGGATGTACTGTAAATAGAGCAAGTGCAAAGAAGGGCAACAAAGCTAATAAAGGGTCTGGGGGATATTAGTTATGAGAAAAGGTTGTGAGTAGGGATGAGTCGAACACCCCCCTGTTTGGTTCGCACCAGAACCTGCGAACAGACCTAAAGCTCGTGCAAACTTTAGAACCCCAATTAAAGTCTATGGGACTCGAACATTCAAAATCAAAAGTGCTAATTTTAAAAGCTAATATGCATGTTATTGTCATAAAAAGTGTTTGGGGACCTGGGTCCTGCCCCAGGGAACATGTATCAATGCAAATTTTTTTTTAAAAACTGAAGTTTTTTCAGGAGCAGTGATTTTAATAATGCTTAATGTGAAACAATAAAAGTGTAATATTCCTTTAAATTTCGTACCTGGGGGGTGTGTATAGTATGCCTGTAAAGGGCGCATGTTTCCCGTGCTTAGAACTGTCCCTGCACAAAGTGTCATTTTTGCAGGAAAAAAAGCTATTTAAAATCACTCGCGGCTAATGAATTGCCGACTCCCGTAATACAGAGAACAGTCATTCATTGAAAGTCATTGATTAAAAAAAAGTATCTGATAAAAAAAAAAAACGTGGGGTTTCCCCCAAATTCAATTACCAGGCCCTTCAGGTCTGCTATGGATATTAAGGGGAACCCCGCTTCAAATTAAAAAAAAAATGACGTAGGGTTCCCCTAAATATCCATACCAGACCAGGAGGGAGGGGGGCCGCTCTCGTCCCCCCCTCTTTTCCTGCGGCCTGCCAGGTTGCGTGCTCGGATAAGGGTCTGGTATGGATTTTGAGGGGGACCCCACGCCATTTTTTTTTTTGGCCGGGGTTCCCCTTAAAATCCATCCCAGACCTGAAGGGTCTGGATCTTTAGGGGGACCCCTACGTCATTTTTTTTTAATTTGAAGCGGGGTTCCCCTTAATATCCATAGCAGACCTGAAGGGCCTGGTAATTGAATTTGGGGGAAACCCCACGCTTTTTTTTTTATTTGATTTTTTTTTTATCAATGACTTTCAACAAATGACTGTTGTCTGTGTTACGGGAGCCGGCAATTCATTAGCCGCGAGTGATTTTAAATAGCTTTTTTTCCTGCAAAAATGACACTTTGTGCAGGGACAGTTCTAAGCACGGGAAACATGCGCCCCTTCACAGGCATACTATAGACACCCCCAGGTACGAAATTTAAAGGAATATTACACTTTTATTGTTTCACTTTGAGCATTATTAAAATCACTGCTCCTGAAAAAAAGGCTGTTTTTAAAAAAAAAATTTGCATTGATACATGTCCCCTGGGGCAGGACCCAGGTCCCCAAACACTTTTTATGACAATAACTTGCATATAGGCTTTTTAAAATTAGCACTTAAGATTTCTCCCATAGACTTTTACAGGGTGCTTTTCAGATTTGCCGCGAACACCCCAAATTGTTCGCTGTTCGCAGAACAGGCGAACAGGCAATGTTCGAGTCGAACATGAGTTCGACTCGAACTCGAAGCTCATCCCTAGTTGTGAGCACTGAACTTATTCTCTCTGGAGAGGAGACGCTTGAGAGGGCATATGATTTCAATATACAAGTACCATACTGGTGACCCCATAATAGGGATAAAGCTTTTTCGCAAAGGGATACGATGTAATACTGACATATAATCACACACATAGGTTGGACTTGATGGACTTGTGTCTTTTTTAAACCTCACCTACTATGTAACTATGTAAAGGGATAAGCCAAAGGTCGGGGCAACTAGCAGACAAGTATAAACATAGAACACGCCAAAGGTCAGGGTCACAAGTAGACAGGGATAGTCGAGAACAGGCCAAGATCGGTAACTGGAATCAGACGTAGGAGACACAGCAAGTTGCACACAAAGTTAAACACACAATGGTTGATCAGCAAGGTTGGCTTGCAATGCACAGGTTTATATAGTGTTCTTAATTAGGCTGAGGTGGAGCTATGCTGAGGGAAGATTATATAAGCAGTCAGGTGAGAGTGTCTGGCCTCTAAAGGTGAACACATGGAGGAGAGGTAAGCTGACAGACAAAGATTACTGCATAACCATGACACTCCCCTTGTTGCCGATCCAACGCACACCTGAAAATAAAATACCGGCCTCCAACCTCCCCTTATAAAATTGATATAGTGTATATAGTTGCTTCACAAGTCATATTGTAATTGAATGTAATTAAAAATGACCTTTTCATTCTGCAGCTGCTGTAAAATGAAATGCAACAATCTGGAGGAGTTCTGTACACAGATGGTATACAGAGATGGTATATACAGATTGTATAGAGAGATGGTATACACAGATGGTATACACAGGTGGTATACACAGATGGTATACAAAACACCACGCAGAAACGTCATTTCTTGTTTGTGTGATTGGCTCAATGATATTCCCAGAAGTCTGCACTAAGATAAGTCAGATTAGAGCATCCCCTGCAACAGAATTTTCATTTTTAGTGGGATACTCTCAGAGGCTGGGGTCACACTTGAACTGAGCACACTCTGGCTCTCAGGAGGGTCCGGTGCGTCTCCATTCACTGTTTCTGGTCAGATTTCACCCCAAATGTTCGGCTGAATTCGGACATGAAAAAGACACACAGGACCACCCCCCGTGCAATTCCCACCAGAGCTGCTGCGGAGATATGTGAACTGGCTTCATAAAGAGCCTGGCACAATCTCCTGGTATGCAAATTGGAAAAAAGGGAAATCACTTGCTCTGGGCCACTTGTAGCTGCACATCAATGGCCCATGGATAAATGGGATGTATCAGTATGGCAGGAGCAATGTCTGTTTTAGCTTTATGCAATGTTGGTGCAGGTAGGCCAGCGCTATATTTTTACTGGCCGGCTGCATATTTGAAGGTCACAGCCATCGGAGGAGGCAAATAAGGACCTGTGGGGTTGTATTGGGGAACATGCAGGAATTCATAGTAAAATGTGAATAAGTTGTTTATCTTACGACTAGTTGAACACTTGTGACAATAATTAATCATCAGTATAGGGAATACGGTTACAAAGCGTTGTAGAGTAAGGAACAATTAGAGGAACTTACTTTTATTGGCGTGTCTCAATCATGGATGTTTGCGTAATAAGGCGGAAGCGGAATAAATGACTATTTGGCTTGTAGGGAAAGATACATTGATAGGAAGATGCAAGCAGAGTTCAGTCTTCTCTTTGGCAAGCTCTCAGCATGAAGTAATATCAGATTTGTCCACCAGGTGGCGAAGAAGTCCGTGTAATCGTGCAGCCACTTCACATTATTATCATCCTGCAGATTTTGGTGTTTATAGAGCGGAGTTAAACTGTTTAAATATTTTTGTACTTTTTTTGTTACCCAATAAGCACCAATTCTGGTGGAAAAACTTCAAAATAATTTATTAAGCACTTTAGTGACATCACAAGAAAATTGCAGGTATACTAGGCTACTTTTATTGCAAATAGTCATTGAAGTCAAATGTGATATCAGGAGAAAGTATTTGGCTGTGCCTACATTTTTTACATTATTAATGACAAATTAATATAAAAGAAGAGTCCTCTAGGTGCCTTTTAGAACAGCACTGGCTAAAAAATTCACCTTCTTTCTGGCATTGTCCTTGGTAGTAATTATTTTATTCCACTAGATGTCTTCAGTCTTCCAGGTTGAATGACTCCCATTCTCCCAGCGTACTTCAGTCCAGAAGACTGAGGACATACTTTGAGTACAGGCTGTCATGGACTCTTAGGCCTGGTTCACACCTATGCAGGTTGCAGTTTGCATATGCCAGGTGCAGTTTTCTTTTTTAAATGCACGTTTTTGATCCACTGAAATCTTTAGTACCGAAAACCAGAATCAAGTCCCAGGTCCTTTCCATAAAATGCACAGATGTGAACGTGACCCATAGGAAACCATGTTAAATGGACTGTAGTGTGTTTCTGCAAAACTGAAAATGCACTAAAAAAATGCATAGGTGTGAACCAGGCCTGAGTGTAATGATGCAGAAAGCGGGAATGCTCTTTCCATTATTGAGGACTGCCCACCGCTGGAGAAGGAAGTGAGGAAGAAAACCCGGCTTGTCATGTGACCAGCCTAAAGACATATGCAAAAGGTATGTATATTTAGAATTTTTTTTAAAGAAAAAGCAAAAATTACAGCTGTGGGTCATCTCCAGGAAAATTTGGTGGGCAATCCCAGAGTTGGGCTCAAAGGAGTTGTAAAGACAGAAGATTTTTTATCTTAATACATTCTATGCATTTTGTGTGTAGCAGAATCCCAAGCCCCCCCCCCCCCCCCAATACTTACCTGACCCCCATCTCTCTCCAGCGATGTCCACGAGTGTCTAAGCCATCCAGGGCACTCCTCCTGACTGACTGAGACACAACAGCGGCGTCACTGCCTCCTGTGGCTGTAAATCAAAGTTAGTCAGCCAATCAGGGCTCTGTGTCTGAATGGCTCTGACTGGGCTCAGGTGCCCCCATAAGAAGCTGCTGGCTGAGGGGGCACTCGACAGAAGGAAGGGGCCAGGAGCTGCATGCAAAGAAGGACCCAAGAAGAGGAGGGTCCGGGCTGCTCTGTGCAAAACCAACTGCACAGAGGAGGTGAGTATGACATGTTTAAAAAAAACAAGACTTTACAATCACTTTAAAGCAATGATAAGATGGCTACAAGAGCATGTTAGTGAATTATTGTGGACAGCACTTGTGAGAGAACTGTAAGTACCCCGCTCTTGTCAAATGTACCAGCAATAACCTGGGACCAGGCCAGGAAATTACTAGTTCCATGCTGGTAGAAAAGGAAGAAGAAAAAATGGGACTTTACATGAGGCACGATGTTGTAAATAATGATAAATGAAGAACGTATAACCATGATTGAATTTGTCATAATGACATGTAATAATTGATAATATAATAAGATACTATATCAATAATTAGCAATATATAATATAATCATAAAGAATTAATGTTTTAGACAGAAAAATAATAATGATAAAGTATTTAATAAATGTTGAATGAATGAATGACTTGTATAGCGCTACCTATGCGAACTGAATCGCCTCAGGGCGCTTTTTGCCACTGGTGTCCATCTGTGGTATAGTGTGGTCCTTGCCCTGTGGGATCCCGACACGCTTACAAACGAATACACACACAACATACACATATTTGGCCAATTTTTATCGACAGGATTTAATTAACCTACCAGCATGTCTTTGGAGTTCAACAGACATGATTAGTACATTCACCAATACATTCAGTATAAATGCCAGACAATGTGGACATGATTAACAGAGTATATCCACATAAACTCGTGCATCAATGATAAAAGCATTTACATATACAGATTAAAAATTCATACTTAAAGCAAGCTTGTCTTGGCACCCTATGTTGGAAACTTGACGCGTTTCGTGGCATACAGCCACTCATCAGAAGTTAGATGCATAGTTATACTAGGACAAATGGATAATAAATATATTAATATATGATACCCTCTGGGGGGGGGGGGGCATCACGTAAACAAGCCAATCCTCAATTGCTCACAAAGCAGCTCATAGGCTGAGACCAGCTCCTATGGGGGAGTGAGCGTGGTCCTGGATAGGCTGTCTCAATGCTCTTGAGAATTGTAATTGTGTTAGCCAGTCTTTTGGTTTAGGTACCGCAGGGTCTGACTCTGGAAGTGTTTGTAGCTGCTGACTTTTATAAAAAAAAAAAATTGCGGCTTGAACACCGCTTTAAGACCAAATGTAAGTAGGTGTAGGGCAAAGTGCCTGTCTCTATACGCTACGTAGCAGGAAGCATGTTTGCTGCTTTCTCCTCCCCTCCCTACCTGTCACTGGTTGGTAAAGAAGCTGTTGGCTTTACAGCTGACAGCCTCCTAGCAACCACTAATGCTGAGAGTGGGTGGAGCCTGATGGGGAAGCTAAGACTCTAGTTCCCCATCAGGTCTGCTCTCTGCTTGTGATTGACAGCAGGCAGTGGGCGCCTTCTGTAGCCAATAGCAGGCTGTCATTTGGCTATGGATCCAGCCACTACCTGCTGTCAATCACAAGGGGAGTGATCCTGATGGGAAACTGGTATCTAGGCTGCTCCATCAGGCTCCACCCACCCATAAAACTCTTCCGCAGCGGCTAGAGGGAACTCTGTTGCCCTGAGGACAGGGTGTCCATATAGACCATTGGTTCTTAACCTCCAGTACCCCCCACCAGGCCATGTTTTCAGGCTTTCCTTTTATCTTGCACAGGTGCTTTAAATCTAAGTCAATGGCTTGGTATTTTGGACAGCTATTTTATCTAAGGGAAATTCCCAAAACATGGCCTGGTGGGGGGTACTGAGGACTGAGGTTAAGAACCACTGATATAGACACTATGGTATCAGTGTGCTTCCACATGTGGTGCAATGCCCCTGATTCATGTACCTGTTTACTAAAGGTACATGATATAGTCCCTAGCACCAACATTTGTCCTGCGGAGGCACAACATAATTCTAAAAAGTGCCTTAGGCCCCTTTCACACTGGTGCGGGCTCCGGCGGTAAAAAGGCGCTATATATTTTTTTTTTGAACAAATGAAAAAGGCGCTATATTTAGCGTAGTTTTAGTGGCGGTATTCGGCCGCTAGCAGGGGGGTTTTACCCCCCTGCTAGCGGCCCAGAAAGGGTTAAAACCACCGCAAAGTGCTGCTGCATCTCCGCTTTTCCGGCGGTATAGGTGCGCTGCCCCATTCATTTCAATGGGGCAGCGCTCAAAAGATGATGCTAGCAGGACTTTTTATTTACCATCCTGCCAGTGCACCGCTCCAGTGTTGGGCTTTCACACTGGAGTGTGAGGAGCGGCTCTTTCAGGGCTCTTTGCAGGCACTATTTTTAGTGCTGAAGTGCCTGCAAAGCGCCCCAGTGTGAAAGGGGTATATGAATTCCCTTGATTGTTGTATATAAATGTAGCGGAGAACAATATGTGAATAGCTTTAAAAAGATCCAAAGACCTCATCTCAGCTACAGTCTCCTGCTCCGCTTCCCCGGACTTCCTGCTGGGGAGCAAATACCCATTAGTACCATCACAAGTCACATGACCTAGTCCCCTTCTCAAGACCAGGGCCGCTAATAGGAGGGTAGCACCTGCCCTCCTGTATGGGGTCCAGGCCACAAAAGTTCAACAGGGGGGGCCCAGAGCAACAGGAGTGGGCACGGGTACTGAAGCCAATCCCCCTTTGGCCCTCCCTGTGTTTACAAATGCTTCAGTTTATAAATGAGAGAGCTTCCTGTTCATTCAGTCTGCAGCTAGTGCTGCAGAGAAAGGATTGAGGAATCTGTGTCCTCAATCTCTTGCTCAAAAGTGAGATTCGGTACTGTACGGGGCCCCATGACTTCTAATCGCAGCCCTGCTCAAAACTACAAGTCCCATCATGCCTAGTGCCTGTGTACATGCATGCCCTAGTCCTTCACAAAAGGTGGTGTCGCATTTACTCCCAACAGAGGCAGCAACCTCCCACTGGCATGTAGGCCTACCCAGCAGCACATTCAACAGGGTTGCTCCAGAGCAGTGGTTCTCAACCTCAGTCCTCAAGTACCCCCAAACGGGCCATGTTTTCAGGATTTCCTTTACCTTGTACAGCTGCTTTAAATCAATATCAATGACATGGTATTGATAAGAGCTATTTTATCTAAGGGAAGTTTCCAAAACATGGCCCATTGGGGGTCGTTGGGGGTACTTGAGGACTGAGGTTGAGAACCTCTGCTCCAGAGGAGCCTGCAAGCCACCTTGAACCTGGGAACAGGAGCAGAAGTCAGGGAGACCGGGATGGAATGCTGGGGTAGGCAATCTTTAAAGTTGAGGGAGCTACACACAGTGTTAAAAATATTTAAAGTTAAAAAATAAAACAATTAGCGTTTAATATCACTTTAAAAACAACAGGTTTCCAGTGTACAGATAGAATTTTTCAGCTTTTCTTCATTCAGCAACACTTGTTTGTAATTCTTCTGATCCAAAAAGCTTGAAGCGTTGTCTTTCGAAGAGCTTGCTGAAATTCAGAGAGGACAGAGTTGCCTCCAGGTCTGTCATGATCATTACGTACCCCTGGAGGAAGAGAAGAAACCAAGGTCAGGCTTTCAACATTCTGCTGCACATGCTGTATTCAAGTATTGCCGGTAATAAAACTGGTGAGTGTGGTTAGGCTCGTTCACATGTGCTGCCCCTCTGAAAAGCAAACCCATGGTGGATCACTTTTCAGAGGCGTTTGACAGGTGGTGAGGAAGCGATATGTTGCATCCTTGCTGCTTAATTTAACCCTGTATGTGATTTGCTGGAGCCATGATTGGCTGGAGCCGCGATCACTCCTGTGCATGTCTGAACATTTATTCGTTCACGGCACAGGGCTCGGGAGGAACGACATCCGTGGCCGTTCCTTCAGAGCGCATTCGCCAGTAATGTCACTGGCTGCATGTAATCTAATGTGTACTTCCTCTTTAAGCCCGACTCCAGGCTGGAGAGGAGGCATGCTTGCTGCCAGTGCCTTTTATTTTTAACCTCCAGGGGGAGTTTTTAAAAAATGTTGGCCAATTTTGAGGTTTAAAGTGTGTCCAGCTGGAACTGTTTTTCTAAGTTTTGGAAGGTGCAGGGAAGGATTACCACCCCTGTAAGGTTTTTACTTCCAGGGCCCTATTTGAAATATTTGCCCTCAGTGATAGCAGTGTTACGTGTGGGCGAGAAGCCGTAAAAATAAGTGATTACTACATCTATGTGTAGCGCTGGCTCCTGACGAGCACACGCTATATGTTTTTCAAAGTTAACGTTCCTAAAAACACAGTTGGATTTTGGGTAAATTATCCAAATTATGTTCTCAGTATCAGTCTGGCTGGAATTGCACTGAGTTCTCCTTGACCGCAGGTGTCGCTGTCACCGCCGGCAAGTATGAGAATGCAGTTTGGCTGGGTGTATTGGATACCCTTCTTTCTCTCGGAACCAGCCCAGTGGGAGTGTCTACCCTGCTGTGAATTCTGGGAGAAGGTATTTAAGGTACTGAGATCACGTGTTTCGGGGTTCCAGTCCAGAAGATACCTTCTCTAGATAGCCCAAGGCGAAGCAACTGCAGGGACAGGCCTGAATGGATATCGGGGCCTAATCATCCAAAAATGGTCCAGTGCCGTCTCATCTAAGGAGAGGCCCAGCAACTGGAGAAGCATCCAGGGGAGGACTCCTCGGGAGAGGGCCATGCACAAGGCTGGTTACTCTGAAGGAGCCTGGAGGCTCAGTTGAAGGACACTAAATGGATTTACACTCATACGGTATCGCCGGACCGGCTGCAAGATACTGGTATTGTATGATAGCTCTCTAAATTTGTCTAAGTCCCTCAGTTCTACATTCAAGTCTGTGGCAGAGACTTTGTTCAAGTGTTCTACATTCAAGTCTGTGGCAGAGAATTTTGTTCAAGTGTTCTACATCCATAATGTAATGTCAGTAAGTCTCCCATAGAAGAACAAGATGACATGATTGTTGTCTGGATTTCTAGTGTACCAGACACTCGCTCCGATCGCCTACGACCCCATATCTAAAATGGCCGATTTGGCATCGGTAACGTTCCCGCCCCTTGCGTGACTCACCCCTAGAGTGACGCTATAAACACTTATCGGTGGGCGTGTTTCCGTGTAAGCAGACCATCCAATGTGATCCGCTCCTCTCGCTGGCCACCTCCCCGTTGTGCCTCTGAAGTAATGACGCACTTCTGTACACGGTGATCCCGCACGCGCTGCCCTAACATCACCAGAGCAGGCTCCGCCCTATGCTCAGCCTGTCATCAGAGTGGGCCACGCCCCCACCGTCCTATGTGTTTAGGTCGCGCGGCTCAGCCTCTCACAGAGCAGGCCCCGCCCCCGAAGTTTCCCCCTTCACTTTGGCATGTACATTCCAATCTATAAGAATAATGTGTAATGTAATCTCCATCTGATATGGAGCAATGTGATAACGTGGGGGTCTATTCTATCAGATTACCACTACCCATCAGATAATCCGATAGAAAGCTTCCCAGTTGGCAGATGCTTTGCTGTGGGAACACACGGTGGGCATGGCCTGACAGCCTTGAAGCCCCCCCCCCCCCTCCGTCATGTAATGTTAGTCTCCCATAGAAGAACACGATGACATGATTGTTGTCTGGATTTCTCGTATACATCTCCTACGATCCCATATCTAAAATGGCCGATTTGGCCTCGGTAACGTCCCCACCCCTTCCGTGACTCACCCCTAGAGTGACGCTATAACACTGTTATTGGTGGGCGTGTTTCCGTGTAAGCAGACCATCCAATGCGATCACCGCCTCTCGCTGGCCACCTCCCCGTTGTGCCTTTGAGGTAATGACGCACTTCCGTACACGGTGATCCCACACGCGCTGCCCTAACGTCTCCAGAGCAGGCCACGCCCCCTTCGTCCTAAGTGTTTAGGGCACGCGGTTCAGCCTTTTTTACGGGGCAGGCCACGCCCCCTCATTCCTATGCTCCGCCTATCACCCGAGCAGGCCCCCCCCCCCCCGAAGTTTCCCCCTTCACTTTGGCATGTACATTCCAATCTATAAGAATAATGTGTAATGTAATCTCCATATGATATGGAGCAATGTGATAACGTGGGGGTTTATTCTATCAGATTACCACTACCCATCAGATAATACGATAGAACGCTTCCCAGTCGGCGGATGCGTTGCTGTGGGAACACATGGTGAGCGTTGCCTGACAGCCTTGAAGCCCCCCCCGTCATGTAATGTTAGTCTCCCATAGAAGAACACGATGACATGATTGTTGTCTGGATTTCTCGTATACATCTCCTACGATCCCATATCTAAAATGGCCGATGTGGCCTCGGTAACGTCCCCGCCCCTTCCGTGACTTACCCCTAGAGTGACGCTATAACGCTGTTATCGGTGGGCGTGTTTCCATGTAAGCAGACCTTCCAAAGCGATCAGCGCCTCTCGCTGGCCACCTCCCCGTTGTGCCTTTGAGGTAATGACGCACTTCCGTACACGGTGATCCCGCACGCGCTGCCCTAACGTCTCCAGAGCAGGCCACGCCCCCTTTGTCCTAAGTGTTTAGGGCGCGCGGCTCAGTCTGTCACGGGACAGGCCACGCCCCCTCCGTCCTATGCTCCGCCTATCACCCCAGCAGATCACCCCCCCCGGAAGTTTCCCCCTTCAGGTTGTCATGTCCATTCCATATATAAGAATAATGTGTAATGTAATCACCGTGTGATATAAGGTAACACAATAAGGGGTGTGTTGTCGGCAGGGGCGGACTGACCATTCTGGCATATGAGAGGCTCCTGGTAGGACAGGGATGGATGGATGGAGTAAGCGGGCTGAGAGGAGAGAGAGACCAAGAGAGCCGGGGGAGGAGGAGAACACTTCCCGGGGCGGTGAGAGAACTCAGAGCATGGATTGGCTTCAGTTCAGCACCACCGACGGCAAGTAGTCTGCATGTGTGACCAGTTCACATTCTACTCATCATATCCCGATTCCCTTGTGTCAGTGAGGAGAACCGCCCGACTCTCTCCTACACTGCTATCTATCTACAGCCCAGCAGGAGGGCACCCGAATACAGCTGGAAGCCGATTGGTCTGCTGCCCTGTCACTCACAGCTGCCCCTCCCTCCTGAAGTTCAGCCTGTGTGGGAAATACAATATGTGCAGCCTGGAGATTTAATGTCTGCCTGAGCAAAGCTGATCAGAGCCAGTGATCCTCTTGTACACTGAACCCTGTTTACCAACATGTGTGCGGAGATGTACAGGGATGGACCATGTGTGCAGAGATGTACAGGGATGGACCATGTGTGCAGAGATGTACAGGGATGGACCATGTGTGCAGAGATGTACAGGGATGGACCATGTGTGCAGAGATGTACAGGGATGGACCATGTGTGCGGAGATGTACAGGGATGGACCATGTGTGCAGAGATGTACAGGGATGGACCATGTGTGCAGAGATGTACAGGGATGGACCATGTGTGCGGAGATGTACAGGGATGGACCATGTGTGCAGAGATGTACAGGGATGGACCATGTGTGCAGAGATGTACAGGGATGGACCATGTGTGCAGAGATGTACAGGGATGGACCATGTGTGCAGAGATGTACAGGGATGGAACATGTGTGCAGAGATGTACAGGGATGGACCATGTGTGCAGAGATGTACAGGGATGGACCATGTGTGCAGAGATGTACAGGGATGGACCATGTGTGCAGAGATGTACAGGGATGGACCATGTGTGCAGAGATGTACAGGGATGGACCATGTGTGCAGAGATGTACAGGGATGGACCATGTGTGCAGAGATGTACAGGGATGGACCATGTGTGCGGAGATGTACAGGGATGGACCATGTGTGCGGAGATGTACAGGGATGGACCATGTGTGCGGAGATGTACAGGGATGGACCATGTGTGCAGAGATGTACAGGGATGGACCATGTGTGCAGAGATGTACAGGGATGGACCATGTGTCTGGAGATGTACAGGGATGGACCATGTGTGCAGAGATGTACAGGGATGGACCATGTGTGCAGAGATGTACAGGGATGGACCATGTGTGCGGAGATGTACAGGGATGGACCATGTGTGCGGAGATGTACAGGGATGGAAGATGTGTGCGGAGATGTACAGGGATGGAAGATGTGTGCAGAGGTGTGCAGAGATGTACAGGGGTGGGACATGTGTGCGGAGATGTACAGGGATGGACATGTGTGCGGAGATGTACAGGGATGGACCATGTGTGCGGAGATGTACAGGGATGGACCATGTGTGCAGAGATGTACAGGGATGGACCATGTGTGCAGAGATGTACAGGGATGGACCATGTGTGCGGAGATGTACAGGGATGGACCATGTGTGCGGAGATGTACAGGGATGGACCATGTGTGCAGAGATGTACAGGGATGGACCATGTGTGCAGAGATGTACAGGGATGGACCATGTGTGCAGAGATGTACAGGGGTGGGACATGTGTGCAGAGATGTACAGGGGTGGGACATGTGTGCAGAGATGTACAGGGGTGGGACATGTGTGCAGAGATGTACAGGGGTGGGACATGTGTGCGGAGATGTACAGGGGTGGGACATGTGTGCGGAGATGTACAGGGGTGGGACATGTGTGCGGAGATGTACAGGGGTGGGACATGTGTGCGGAGATGTACAGGGGTGGGACATGTGTGCGGAGATGTACAGGGGTGGGACATGTGTGCAGAGATGTACAGGGGTGGTACATGTGTGCAGAATGGCACGGATGGGCACAATCACGTACCTGTACGTGTCTCTTTAAGTGCCCAGCCGCCTGTCATAGGGAAAGACGATCAGTGACGCCAAGCCATGTCCCCCTACAGTTAAAAACACACACACACACACACACACACACACACTGGTCCCAAAAATGTCCGATGTGTCCGCCATAATGTCGCAGTCACAATAAAAATCGCTGATCGCCGCCATTACTAGTAAAAAAAAAAATATTAATAAAAATGCTATAAAACTATCCCCTATTTTGTAAACACTATAACTTTTGTGCAAACCAATCAATAATCGCTAATTGCGATTTTTTTTTTTTTTGATTTTTTTTTTACCAAAAATATGTAGAAGAATACGTATCGGCCTAAACTGAGGAAAAAAAAAACATTTTTTTATATATATTTTTTTGGGGATATTTATAGCATTTGCATTTTTTCAAAATTGTCGCTCTATTTTTGTTTATAGCGCAAAAAATAAAAACTGCAGAGGTGATCAAATACCACCAAAAGAAAGCTCTATTTGTGGGAAAAAAAGGACGCCAGTTTTGTTTGTCGCACGACCACGCAATTGTCAGTTAAAGCGTCGCAGTGCCAAATCGCAAAAAGGGGCCTGGTACTTTGGCTGCAAATTGGTCCGGGGCTTAAGTGGTTGAAGCCCAAAATCACACACAGCAAACCCACCTTTCCTCACCCCCCCCCCAAATCCACTAGAGGGATGTGCAGTCAGGGGAGGCAGAGCCATGAACATAAAAAAAAAAAAAAATGATTGACTTTGAGGGTTGTAGATCAGTGACCTGGGGTCACAGAGACCCCAAATTTGGTTAGCGGGTAGCTGAAGTCCTACCCACCCACTCAAAATTTGGGGCATCTATGGTTCTAGAGATACGGGGCTACTTGCGCAGCCTGTCAGAAGACAAGATAATTTATTATTGATCTATTTAATGTGAAATTACTGGTTGGAAGTTAAAAATTCAAACTTCAGTAATTTGTCTGTTAAGCCACCTGCTTGAGTACAGTTTTTGAAAAATAGTAAATTACCTTAAAAATAATATATAATAATTATCTGTATATTACTTACTTATGGTAATTAACCATTTGCCACCCAGGCCAATTCTGACACTTCTCTCCTGCATGTAAAAAATCATAATTTTTTTGCCACTGACCTTACCGCATGCCCCTGATCCACACACACCGCAAACCCACCCTCCCCCATCTCCCCTCCCCAAAGTTGACACAGAAAATCCACACCCCCACCTTCCCAAATCCAAACACACCCAAGAATGGATCTGGAAAGGTCCTTTAACTTCTTCCTTGCTTGTGCAGAGATTCTTCTAGTTCTCAAAGAAAATCTCACCTTCTCCTTCAGGCTCTGATGAAGGGGTCAGTGCAACACATTTCTCATGTTGTGTCTTTTTGCCTGTGTGTGCACATCAGACGGGACCAATAGTTCATAGTTTAAGGGTAAGTTCACCTTTCCAAAAAAAAAGGTGAACTTACACAGGCCCCCCCTCCCCCTGTTCCCTCTGCCCTGGACCACAGTAATCTCCGGTTCTAAGCCCCGGTATAGCTGCGCCAGGAGTCTGGGGCTTAGAAACCCCAAGCTGAGGGACGTTTTGAAGCATTCTAATTGGGTCACATGGGTGGCGCCGACCAATCAGCAGCCGCATAGCCCATCCTATCAGCTATGGAGAAGACGCATGGTTGCAGAGAGGATTTCTAACCCCCGACTTCTGGCGTGGCTATACCGGGGCTTAGAACCAGAGATTGCCACGGTCCAGGTCAGTGGGACCGGGGGGGGGGGGGGGGGGGGGGCGAGGAGGGGGACCTGTGTAAGTTCACCTTACAAATTTTTCTGTAAAAGGTGAACTTGCACTTTAATCACTTGCCGACTGGGCCATAGCCAAAAGACGGCTACAGCGTGGGCGGCTTATTCTGGGAGGGCGTCCAGGGGCACACTCCTGGAAAAATCTGAGGACCATTCGCATAGTATTTATTTTTTGGCATAGAAGAGGAGATATGAGATCAGTAATTTGCTATGATGTGGCCGTTGATCATCATCGTGTACCCCTAGTAAAGCTAGCTCAGGTGTCACAGGGACTGACAGTTCCAGACGAACATTCAATTGTTCAAAGATACCGGCCCAATACGTGGAATTCATGGGACACTCCCAGAACATATGGAGATAGGTGCCTAAGTGTGTCTGACACCGAGGGCAATGAGGATTCCTACCAGGGTATATTCTAGACATACGCGCTGGGGTGAAGTATACTCTGTGAAGGAACTTGGTTTGTACAAGTTTGTCACCCGCAGAGATGACCAACTTGGGTCACTGTTCCAGACAATCCTCCCTTTCCAGCGTCGATATATAATTTTTCCATTTGTCCCATAACCTGTCCATTTTCTGGGAATCTTTGGATAACAGAGTGCCATATAATGCAGAGAGAGGCTTCTTTAGGAGGACAATAGGTCCTCTACTGGATCTAGTTGTAACGTTGGGGGGGTAGGGAATTGGGCCCTGGCTGCATGTCGAAGTTGGATATAACGAAAGTACATCCAACCCGGCAAGGCATATCTGCTAGTTAGCTGGGGGAATGTCAGTAAGGCGCCCGAAGGCATAATGTCTCTTAGTGTCTTGATACCGAATTTCGCCCACAATTGAGGGTCAGGTATCGATTTGAAGTGGGGTTGATTTGGATTCCCCCAGAGAGGCTGGACTGGGGACCAGCGCGCAGGCTGGGAGAATCTGCGTCTGGCCATGACCCACACTCTAATAGTCGCCGGAAGATCACTATATGCCCCTATGCCCCTATACACCAAGTTTTGCGAGTCCTGCAAGGAGCCCAATATAGTTGCTTCCACGCAAACCGCTGCATTTGAGCGCTTTGCCGCGAACCACCAATATGTTGTAACCAACATTGCTGCCCAATAATACATTTGGGAGAGCCAGTCCCCCAAATTGGGTTGGTAAGTGTAATGTGGACTAAGCCCTTTTTTTGATTTATAGCGCAAAAAATGAAAAACCCAGCGGTGATTAAATATCACCAAAAGAAAGCTCTATTTGTGTGAAAAAAAGGACAAACATTTCATATGGGTACAGTGTTGTATGACTGAGTAATTGTTATTCAAAGTGTGAGAATTGGTCTGGTTAGGAAGGGGAGTTTAAGTGCCCAGTGGTCAAGTTGTTAAGGATCGAGACATTGGTCGCTCAGCCGACACATTCAGCCGGCCAGTGCTGCGCACAATTATAATGATGTGCTGGCTTCACTCCTCCGCAGAATAGGGGCACACAACGCTTACCGATCCTTCTTTTTCTTCTATAGTAAAAGGGGGCGCTATCAGAGATGAGTAATAGTTTGGAGCTTAAAGCCCAAAATCGCACACACAGCAAACCCACCCTCCCTCACCTGCCCTCCCCAAATCCACACACATTGAAACAGCAAATCCACACCCCACCTTCCCAAATCCAAACACAACCCAAATATAGATCTGGAAAGATCCTACCTTTCAAAGAGGATCAACTTCTTCCTTGCTTGTGCAGAGAAGATTCTTCTAGCTGTAGCACCCTGGTGTTTAGGCAGGGTTGCTCTTAAATTTACCTGCCAGGTAGAAGCTAGCTACCTGGGGGTATTGGATATGAGAAGGACACTGCAGGGTCAGATTATGGGTATATGGGGTATCTCAGCCAATGGGCAGGGGTTTTCTTAAATCCCTTGGCCTGATGGGAGAACCTATATATTTGGGTGGAGTCATGTGATCAGTGTTCTGTGCCACCTGAACAGCTGTCTGGGTGCTAGGCGGTCTGATTAGAACCCTGATATTTTCTCAAAGCCCCACCCCCCAAACAGGGCTAGACAGTGCCACCTGTCAGTGTCACTTATTAGTGCCTATCAGTGCCGCCTTATCAGTGCCCATAAAAGCCGCAAATCAGTGCTGCCTATCAGTGCCAATCCAAAATTCGTTAATTGAAATGATTAAAGAGCTTGACTTGTAGTTTTGTTAGCCGTTTTTTGTTGTTAACGTTATGTGAAAAATTGGTTTCAAATGTTTTGACAGGGGTGCAGTTTCAGTGCTGGCCATAGGTGCCATTTTCACTAGATATGCCCCTGGCCCCCATAGCAAGCTGCTTGCTGTGGGGTCACTCGACAAGAGGAAGGAGCCAGGAGCTCCAGCCAGGGACCCGAGAAGTAGAGGATCCGGGCTGCTCTGTGCAAAACCATTATACAGAGCAGGTAAGAGACTTTACAATCACTTTAAAGCCCAAAATCGCAAACACAGCAAACCTACCGTCCCTAACCCCCCCCCCCCCCCCCCCCCCCCCCAAATCCATACACATTGTCACAGCACATCCACACCCCCACTTTCCCAAATCAAAAAATAACCCAAGTATGCATCGGAAAAGGTCCTACCTTTCAACGAGGATGAACTTCTTCCTTGTTTGTTCAGAGAAGATTTATCAAGCTCTTCTGAGGGAAAACCTCACCTTTTCCAGGCTCTGATGAAGAGGTCCGTGCAACACTTTTCTCACTTCCTGTCTTTTTGCCTGTGTGTGCACATCAGACGGGACCAATAGTTTACAGTTTAAGGCCCAAGACATTGGTCGCCTAGCCGACATGTTCAGCTGGCCAGTGCTGCGCACAATTATAATGATATGCTGCATTCAACCCTTGTGGAATTGGGGCACACAACACTTCTCTTTACTATTTTTTAATAGCACAAGATCACACACATAGCAAACACCTCTCCCCCCCCCCCCCCCATGTTGATGCCTCTCTTTTGTTAGACTTGAAGTCTAATGCCGCGTACACACGGTTGGAATTCTCGTTGGAAAAAGCGCTGATGGTTTTCCCGTCGGAATTCCGACGGAATTTCACTCAAACTGTCTTGCCTACACACGGTCACACCAAATTCCGACGGTCAATAACACAGCGGCATACAACACGTTCGACTGCACTATAAAAGGGAAGTTTAATGCTTCTGAGCATGCGTCAAATTGTTTCCGAGCATGCGTCGGAATTTTGCGTGTCGGAATTGCATACACACGATCAGAAAATCCGATAGAAAGGTTTTCCGTCTGAAAAATTAAGAACAGGTTCTCAATCCAAAGTCCATCGGAAATTCCGACAGAAAAAGACTGATGGGCATACACACTGTCGGAAAATCTGATGAAAAGCTCCCATCGGACTGTTTCCATTGGAAATTTCGACCGTGTGTACGCAGCATTAGAGCTCTCATAATGAGTGCTACTGGATGGGGGGGGGGGGGGGGGGGTTATCCTTTAATTCTCAAAAAGAGGGGCCCCTAACAGTATACAGTGTGGGCAACACTTTACCCTCCAGGCCTTTAGTTTTGGGAAGGGTTAACACCTCTATCAGAAATTTCACTTCCTGTCCCATAGATACAACAGGAAGTGAGAGGAATCCCCCCCATTAGACAGAGCAGATGTACCCAGCTCTGAGTCTGCTGGGGCTTCTAACATCATATCCAAGATAAAGTATACATACCCCTTTGCTTATTTTTGGCTGCTACATAAAAGTTTATGTGGGAGGTGAAGGGAATGGTGGAGGAGCTGGGCCAGCCCAGACAATAAATACAGTCCCTGGCTGGGTATCGCCGAGTATGGCAGGGTATGGAGGGGTGGCTGTGACTGCAATTGTCACAGAGCAGCGCTGTGGGCACTACAGATCCAGCCCACATCGCTGCTGCCATCCGATCTCTCCCCTCCACTATACAGATCTGTACACAGAGGGGAGAGAGGAACCGGCGTCATCATGACACCGGTTTGTTTACAAGTGATAGCGCCGTCATTTGACGGAGCGATCACATTGTAAACGGACAACGGGTGCACTGGGATGGCCGTCGCTCCGGAGCTAAGGCCGCGGAGTTCTCCGCGGATCGTGGCGTGTGGCGTTCCGAACAGGGATCGGTGACGATCCGTTGCACCCCTACTCTATACCCTCTACTCCTAGATAACATCATAACCACTATACCCCCTACTCCTAGATAACAACAGAACCATTGTACCTCCCACAATTGGGTAACAACACCCCCCCCCATACCCCATACTTTTGGAACATACCAGAACCACTATACCCCTCCCCCACACAGACTATACTATCTATTATGGGCAATGTGTGCCCTCCTGGCAAGGATCTCTGTGCCCCCCAATGGGTAGTGTGTGCCCCCCTGGTGGGGGATCTCTGTGCCCCCACCGGGTAGTGTGCACCCCCTGGCAGGGATCTCTGTGCCTCCACTGGGTAGTGTGTGCCCTCTGGTGGGGGATCTCTGTGCCCCCATTGGGTAGTGTGTGCCCCCAGGCGGGGATCTCTGTGCCCCCACTGGGTAGTGTGTGCCCCCTGGTGGGGGATCTCTGTGCCCCCATTGGGTAGTGTGTGCCCCCTGGCAGGGATCCCTTTGCCTCCATTGGGTAGTGTGTGTGATCACTGTGGGGTAAACACATATTGTAGATACCTCTTCAAAGCAATCACCGGTGAGTGAGAGGCAGCAGGGGGTGGCATCTATGTCAGCAGGCAAGCTGCTTTTGGTCCAACCAGAAAGGATCATGGTGACCGTGCATGCTCTATGCAGCCCCCTGTATCTTAGCAACGGTAAACACTGGCTGGCCGGGCCGGGCCGCTCACTACCTGGAAATCCGTGACATAAGGACGGCCCTCCGGTCCAAGCCAGATACAAACATAGGAGCTGTCACATGGGAGGGGAGACTTACAGCAGGATAGTGGTGACCCAATAAATATACCAGCCCAGGAGACTCTCATGGGGCCCCTACTGGTCCCGGCGGGCCCTCGGCCATGGCCAGTCCACCCCTGGTTACATTACATTTATCATTTGATATATAATAAAGTACATTTTGTATTTTTACTAATTCAGTTTAGGTTATACTTTGTTACTATACCTCAGTGCCTTACTATTCTGGTCCTTATGGCAGCTTTTCCTACCTGCCGTCTATAGGCGTGCGCAGCCTATTGCATTAGGGTGTACACCCCAAAGCTCAAATACACATGCATGTGTGTGTGTGTGTGTGTGTGTGTGTGTGTGTGTGTGTGTGTGTGTGTGTGTGTGTGTATATATATATATATATATATATATATATATATATATATATATATATATACTTTAATAGCATCCCAGTCTTAGTCCGTAGGGTGCAATATTGAGTTGGCCCACCCTTTGTAGCTTTAACAGCTTCAACTCTTCTGGGAAGGCTGTCCACAAGGTTTATTCTATGGGAATGTTTGACCATTCTTCCAGAAGCGTATTTGTGAGGTCAGGCACTGATGTTGGACGAGAAGGCCTTGCTCACAGTCTCCACTCTAATTCATCCCAAAGGTGTTCTATCGGGTTGAGGTCAGGACTCTGTGCAGGCCAGTCAAGTTCCTCCACCCTAAACTCGTTCACCCATGTCTTTATGTACCTTGCTTTGTGCACTGGTCCAAATCATTTTGGTGGAGGGGGGATTATGGTGTGGGTTGTTTTTCAGGGGTTGGACCCCTTAGTTCCAGTGAAGGGAACTCTTAAGGCGTCAGCATACCACGACATTTTGAACAATTTCATGCTCCCAACTTTGTGGGAACAGTTTGGGAATGGCCCCTTCCTGTTCCAACATGACTGCGCACCAGTGTACAAAGCAAGGTCCATAAAGACATGGACTTAGCAAGGGTGGTGGAAAATTAACTTCAAGTGCAAAAATTCATAATAATAGTAACTAAAACATATAAAATTAAGTGTAACAATGTAAAAATAAAAATTCCAAAGTGCAATAATGGTGGGAACCTCCCAACTAAAAAGTTGTTGCACTTGAGATTAATCTGTATGCCAAATATATACAGGAGGGGTTTACACCATCCCTGCTAAGTTTTTAATTGATGTATTATTTTCAGGTTGATGTGTATTATATGTGAAGTTACGTATCATAGAGAACCGGTTTTGTGGTGATATTGAAGTCTATTGAGATTTCCATACATTGGAGGGTTCTACCATTATTGTTAAGTTATTGATTAGTAAGTTTGTGCTGTACTTTTTTTTTTGTGGTGTGGGAACACATAACAGTGCTTAGCGGCAGACCTTTCCCTGACACTTTTTTTATTTTACCTACAGTAGTTTATTGTAAATAGTGGTGTGGTGATTACCTAATGTACTAAAGATTGGCATTAATAAACCAATAGATTTCAGTTGTGCCCCACCAGGCCGGCCCCTCATGGACAATGTGTCTGTCTGCTGAGTTCATCTTCCCATCCCTGCACTCAGTGCACTGAGGGGCACTGATTGGCAGCAATAATTGTCACTGACTGGCAGCAATGATTGGTACTAATAGAAAGCACTGATGGGCCCTGATTGGCACTGATAGGTGGCACTGGCAGCACCAATGGCACTGATGGGTTGCACTGATTGGCAGCATTTAGTGGCACTGATTGGCAGCACGGATGTGCACTAATTGACAGCACTGATGGGCAATGATTGACAGCACTGATGGGCAATGATTGACAGCACTGATGGGCAATGATTGACAGCACTGATAGTCTACACTGATGAGCACTGAGAGGCAGCACTGATGGGCATTGATAGGCAGCACTGATGGGCACTGACAGGTGACACTGATTAAAAGCAGTGATTGGAAGTACTGATGGGAACTGATAGGCAGCACTGATTGACACTGAATGGGCACTGACAGGTGGCAATGATTGGAAGCACTGTTTGGCACTGATAGGCGGCACTGATGGGCACTAATAGGTGGCATTGGTTGGCACTGATAGGTGGCACTGATTGGCACTGACTGGCACTCAATGGCACTGATTGGAAGCACTGACAGGAGAGGGGGGGGTCACATTGAGCAGATATTGGGGCTTGTAAGAGCCGCTTAGAGTGTGACACTGTCATGTATTGTAATGTAACTGCGTGCAGGGGGAGGGAGGAGCTGTCGGAATTCAGTGGTCATGTCAGGGGTGGGCGGGAGCGAGCAGCTAACACCAGCCAATTATTGGGCTGCTTAGGAAAGGAGGCAGAGCCATATACACGTAGGGGCCCGCCCAGACCCCATCCCATTAGCTGGTGTTTGATAGCTACTTTGTCCCGCCCACCAGACATCACCTCTGAATTCTGACAGCTCCTCTCTCTCCCTGCATACAGTTACATTACATGACAGTGTCACACACCGAGCAGGTCTTGCAAGCCCCAATATCTGCTCAATGTGATATACTGTCCCACAGGCAGCACTGGTACACATTGCTTGAATGCAGCCCAGGCAGATCTCTGGAGACAGCAGGCATGGGGGCTACACAAACACTGCATGGAGGATGCCGTCCCTTTTTTATAGGAATTGGGGGTAAAGATTAGAACTGGGAGGAGGAGGAAGAGGGGGGCCCCTGTCGGGTTGGGTGTTCGGGGGCCCCTGTCGGGTTGGGTGATTTTGGGCATGGTAAGGCTGCGATTATGGGCACAATAAGGCTGTGATTATTGGCACAGTAATGCTGCAATTTTGGGCACTGGGTAAGGCTGCGATTATTGACACTGTAAGGCTGCGATTATTGACACTGTAAGGCTGCGATTATGGGCACGGTGAGGCTGTGATTATGGGCACTGTAATGCTGCAATTTTGGGCACTGTAAGGCTGTGATTATTGACACTGTAAGGCTGCGATTATGGGCACGGTGAGGCTGCGATTATTGGCACGGTAATGCTGCGATTTTGGGCACGGTAAGGCTGCGATTTTGGGCACTGTAAGGCTGCGATTATTGGCACGGTGAGGCTGCGATTATGGGCACGGTGAGGCTGCGATTATTGGCACGGTGAGGCTGCGATTATTGGCACGGTGAGGCTGCGATTATTGGCACGGTGAGGCTGCGATTTTGGGCACGGTGAGGCTGCGATTATGGGCACGGTAAGTCTGCGATTATGGGCACGGTGAGGCTGCGATTATGGGCACGGTGAGGCTGCGATTATTGGCACTGTAACGCTGCGATTATGGGCACGGTGAGGCTGCGATTATGGGCACGATTATGGGCACGGTGAGGCTGCGATTATGGGCACGGTGAGTCTGCGATTATGGGCACGGTATGGGCACTGTAACGCTGCGATTATTGGCACGGTGAGGCTGCGATTATTGGCACGGTGAGGCTGCGATTATTGTGTCACGGTGAGGCTGCGATTATTGGCACGGTGAGGCTGCGATTATTGGCACGGTGAGGCTGCGATTATTGGCACGGTGAAGCTGCGATTATGGGCACTGTAACGCTGCGATTTCGGGCACTGTAACGCTGCGATTTCGGGCACGGTGAGGCTGCGATTTCGGGCACGGTGAGGCTGCATTTAAATGGGGGGGGGGGGGGTTCAGCGGCGGCACAAAACCTCCCTGAAATTCGTTTTTACAGGTTGGGATGTCTGCATTACAGTACAAGTCGGCCCACTTCTCTATTCTCTATATATCTCTATATTGCCCCCCTCCCCCCCACACACATCCCGACACTGGACCCGATCTCACTAGTAAGGTGACATCACTTCTAATGACACTTACTATATTATATCTCCGATGAAAAAAGATGCGGCTGTAATCCCTGATAAATCCTCTGTATGGCGCTGTTCCTCTTCTGTGACGAATGCTGATACGACACGCCTTCTCCCTGGCAGTCCACATAACAATATGGCGCCGCTCTGCCCTCTTGCGCACGGTATGACCGTTATGCGCCCGCCCTCTCCGCCAATCAGAGTAAACGCGTCCTCCCCCCGCCCCCTCCGCCAATCAGAGTAGGCGCGTCCGCCCCGCCCCTGCCGCACGGGCGCGCGCAGGCTGTGACGCTACTCATCCCCGATGTACTGACAGGAGAAGACAGATAGCTGGAGGGAGGATTCGGCTTTCTTCTCCCTCCAGCCTGCAGGTGGCAATAGAGAGCGCCGCTGTGCAGTGAAGGAAGGCTGTGCCCGTGTAGTGTCATACTTTGCTCCCCATCACAGGATATGATAGATCCTGCAATGCTGGGACTTGTAGTGCCTAGAATCGATCCTGCAATGCTGGGACTTGTAGTGCCTATGATAGATCCTGCAATGCTGGGACTTGTAGTGCCTAGAATCGATCCTGCAATGCTGGGACTTGTAGTGCCTAGAATCGATCCTGCAATGCTGGGACTTGTAGTGCCTATCCTGAGCTACCTGCGGTGGTCGATTCTGCAATGCTGGGACGATAAATATTATGCTCTCGAGCGGGCGGAGAGATGGTTAAACGTCAGGAAGAGCCCCGCCCACCACCCTAAAAAAAAACGCGCATTCGCAAATCTTATGTATGTCCAGGGTCCAGAAAAATGATGGACTCGAGGGGGCGGGGGGACAGAGCGGAGCTTGGAGAGGGGGGCGGGACCCCGTACATAGCACTGAGTCCAAGTACAGTACATTGTTCTGCCATCAATTACGCTGCCACTGTGCCCAGCAAACGCCTCACTGCGCCCAGCAAATGCCTCACTGTGCCCAGCAAACGCAATCACTGTGCCCGTCAAACACAGCCACTCCGCCCATCAAACGCCTCACTGTGCCCATCAAACGCCTCACTGTGCCCAGAAAACGCCTCACTGCGCCCAGCAAACGCAGCCACTGTGCCCGTCAAATGCAGATGTGTGCAGAGATGTACAGGGATGGAAGATGTGTGCAGAGATGTACAGGGATGGACCATGTGTGCAGAGATGTACAGGGATGGACCATGTGTGCAGAGATGTACAGGGATGGACCATGTGTGCAGGGGTGTACAGGGATGGACCATGTGTGCAGATATGTACAGGGATGGACCATGTGTGCAGGGGTGTACAGGGATGGACCATGTGTGCAGATATGTACAGGGATGGACCATGTGTGCAGAGGTGTACAGGGATGGACCATGTGTGCAGATATGTACAGGGATGGACCATGTGTGCAGGGGTGTACAGGGATGTACAGGGATGGACCATGTGTGCAGAGATGTACAGGGATGGACCATGTGTGCAGAGATGTACAGGGATGGACCATGTGTGCGGAGATGTACAGGGATGGACCATGTGTGCGGAGATGTACAGGGATGGACCATGTGTGCGGAGATGTACAGGGATGGACCATGTGTGCAGAGATGTACAGGGATGGACCATGTGTGCAGAGATGTACAGGGATGGACCATGTGTGCGGAGATGTACAGGGATGGACCATGTGTGCAGAGGTGTACAGGGATGGACCATGTGTGCAGAGGTGTACAGGGATGGAACATGTGTGCAGAGGTGTACAGGAGGGGCCCCTGACAGTGTACAGTAAATTGAAGGCCTGGGATAGAGGGGGCCCTTACCTTGTAGTGGTAAGGGCCCCTGATGGTGTACAGTAAAGAGCCATCACCCTGTGACCCCTCCTCAACAGAAGCCAATCAGCGGGTTCCAGCCAATGGATGACCGCCGGCACCCACTGATCGGTGAGGAGATACACTGGACGGAGCTCTATGTAAACAAAGCAGAAAGTAAAAAATAATGTGTGTGTTTTTTTTTTTTTTTTTTTTTTTTTTGAAGTTTATAGCACAAAAAAAACGCAGAAGATCAAATAGCACCAAAAGACATTTCTCTTTGTGGGAAAAAAAATGACAGTTTATTTATGTACAGTGTCGCATGACCGCACAATTGTCAGTTAGAGTAATGCAGTGCTGTATT
>CM053026.1:358756624-358836624 GCA_028564925.1 Lithobates sylvaticus | reverse complement strand
AGGTACAGCATTTAAAAAAGAAAATGAAAACAAAATTTAAAGAGCACCCAATCCCCCATGCTCATGCGCAATTCTAACACGCACACTGATCCTGAGGGATCGCCGCCAACGTAGGAGTGAGGGCAAACATTTTAGTGCCAGACCTCCTGCGCAACTCCTCTACACTGGTAACTTGTAAAGGATTTTAACACTTTTGCTGCCTGATTGCTCAGCCCCCCCCCCCCCCCCCCCGGTACCGGTGGCCCCCTCTGCTGATCTGCATGTCAGGGACTGACATGGCGGGTGCCGGCGGCTGGGGGGGGGGAAGAAGAGCGGACACAGGTCCTCTTTCCTCCCTCAACCTCTCTGTGTCCCTGGGGCCCATAGCCAGGAAGGAATGTTTTGCGATCGATCTGCATTGTAGAACATTCAATGAAGCCCAGAGGAGACATCTGGAGTCTTCTAACCCTGTATGTCTCATTAAAGAGAACCTGTCACCTAAAAAATCATCACAGGGGAATTTTTACACCTCCAAAAATATGCACATACGAACATAAACACATGTGTAGGGGGCGCCTACGCGTGAAAACATTGATTGCGATACACGCTATATATCACCGCGCACGCCGGAGAGAGAGCAATAATTCTAAAACCAGACCTCCTCTGTAACACTAAACGGAAACCTATAGGGGGCTTTTGAAGCATTGCCTATAGAAAAGATAAGATACTGAAGTTTAGCGCAATTTCACGGGCATTTAAAGTGATTTGCACACATTTAAAGTGATTGTAAAGTCTGTGTTATTTAAAAAAAAAAATCATGTTATACTTTCCTCCTCTATGCTGTGGTTTTGCACAGAGCAGCCTGGATCCTCCTCTTCTCGGGTCTTTCTTCGCTGCTCCTGGCCCCTCCCTTCTATCGAGTGACCCCACAGCAAGGAGCTTGCTATGGGGGCACCCGAGCTGAGTCACCCCCTCTCTCCCCTGATTGACTGACAGCTGTGGGAGCCAATGGCACTACTGCTGTGTCTCAGCCAATCCAGGAGGCGAGTCCCAGACAGCTAAGACACTCGTGGACATCGCTGGATAGAGACGGGGGCTCCGGTAAGTAATTAGGGGGTGCTGGGGAGGCAGCTGCACACGCAGAAGGCTTTTTTTCTTAATGCATTGCATTAAGAAAAAAACCTTCTGCCGTTACAACTCCTTTAAGGTTTGGCATGTTGGGCATCTATTTACTCAGCACAACCTCAACTTTTATGTTTTTCCAAAAATGTGGGTAATCTATTGCGTGCATTTCCCCTAAAATTCACTTTAGTGTGTTTTGTTGGATTTACCACTTTTATTCTCTGGGGTGTCTTCTTTCAGAAAACATATAATGTTTAAGGGTTTTACATCATCTTCGGGGCTAAAATGATTTTTAAAATGTGTACAAAAACAAGTCTAGAAGCAAAATGGTTAAAACGTTGCCTATGGAGATTTTTAGGTACTGTAATTTGGCGCTGTTCCACGGGCGCACTCAATTTTAAAGTGAGACATGTTTGGTTTCTATTTACTCAGCCAAACATTATCTTTTATAGTTTACCAACCAATTGGGTATTATATTGTGTTTATGTGCATTAAAATTCATATTTTCCCCCAAAAAAATTTGCATTTGAAAAATCGTTCAGAAATATGGTATGGCATAAAAATATGTGGATTAGGAGAGAGATATGGGTGGCAATGCCAATCTCTAATGTGCAATATTCATGAAGGAATATTAAATAGTATTAAATGGTTTAAGTAATCTGATGGGAGTACTTCCTCTTTAAATGTTATAACGAAAATCTCACCAACCCGTGTGTTACCTATTAAAACCAATTTTTTATTTTAAAGGTGGCACACTGGTTGGTGAGATTTGCATTATAGCATTTAAAGAGGAAGTACTCGCATCACATTATTTAAAGAGACAGTACACTACTTTCAATCTAATACTATTTAATATTCCTTCATGAATATTGGATATTGGCAGTGCCACTCATATCTCTCTCCTTATCCACTTCTCTATTCATTCCACTTTTGTGGGGTTTTTGAGGTAAGGCAGCAGCCATATTATTTTCCCATAGCGTGGAATTTAATACTTTATCTTGACATAAAAATTTGCAACACCAACCAATTTATCCTCTAGGGCAGTGATGGCTAACCTTGGCACGCCATCACTGCTCTAGGGCCTCTTCTAAAAATAAATATATAATGTTTGGAGGTTCTAAGTCAAAGGGTGCCCAACCCTTTGAAGAGCAAGGGCCACTTAAGTGACTTGGTAACTGGTCGCAGGCCACAATGAGTGGAGCGGGCGGATGACAGGTCCGTGTCCACTCCGTATATGCAGGGCAGACATGAACAGCCCGCTCTACTCTATGGGCCCTCCAATATATGCCGAGGCGGAATGGGGCGGATCCCCTTCTGTTTTGCGAGGTGGGCGGCTGTAAACCTACACAAATCTGTTTACACCTGATGCTCTATAGAGGCGAATGGAGGGTTAGATTGGGTCCGCCTGAAGACAGAGGGACCCGATTGGACTGATCGTGTGAAAGGGGCCTAAGGCTGCTATCACGCTGATGTGCTGTGGTTTACCCGCACCGCTGGTGTAGCGCAGTGCACCTGTGTCTTTCCTGCGGGTTAGCTGCACTTTGCCATAGAATTCTATTATATATTGCAGGTGTGGTGCACTTTATGAAAGCGTACCAAACCCACAGCCAATAACAGAAGTCTATAGCTCAGTGCAGGAAACCCGCCCGTGCACTGCACTCCACCTGCGGATCAGTTTGAGAGCAGTCCAGTGTAGCTAGTGTACCAGTGTAGAGAACAGATATGCCCATTGCTGTTTAATTAAAAACTGACCTTAATCTTCATGTCTTCCTCAGGATTCCTGCAGATATCGCTGGCTGCTGTTGTCCCGAAAGCGTGTATGGCTGGTGGCTGCTGCTGTCCCCCAGGCGGGTATGGCTGGTGGCTGCTGCTGTCCCCCAGGCGGGTATGGCTGGTGGCTGCTGCTGTCCCCCAGGCGGGTATGGCTGGTGGCTGCTGCTGTCCCCCAGGCGGGTATGGCTGGTGGCTGCTGCTGTCCCCCAGGCGGGTATGGCTGGTGGCTGCTGCTGTCCCCCAGGCGGGTATGGCTGGTGGCGGCTGCTGCTGCTGTCGTCTCCCAGGCGGGTATGGCTGGCGGCTGCATCTCTCAGGATGGGTATGGATGGCGGCTGGTGCTTTCCCCCAGGCGGGTATATGGCTGCTGTCCCAGGATGCGGAGTGCATTTGGTATCATTACGCCTGTGACAGGAGCCGGCGCTATACTGGAAGCATCCACTGTGCTCTCTACTGCAGCCGCATGCTTCCTCTACTGCCAGCTCCATTCTTCACACTGATGCTCTGGTATGGCGGGTCAAGAAACCTGCCATCCCAGAGCAGGAGGTCGCCGGCCACATCAGAGGGCTCCACGGGACACAAATTTGGCACCCCTGTCTTAACCACTTGCTGACTGTATACAGTATATATACCACGGCAAGGTGGCTCTCCAGGTCTGGAGTGCACATGCGCGCCGGCTGACTCCTGCTATTACTGGACACAGCAGGGGCCAATTAGCGGGTCTGGTGGAGTCCATGTCCGCCGGGATCCACCGATCGTTCCCGAGAGAAGAACGAAGGTCTGCCTATGTAAACAAGGCAGATCACCGTTCTGTCAGTAGGGAAGGTAGTAAACCTGTGTTTCTGCCGAATAGATCCTTGCCTTCTTACAGTATAGGCGCCCCCCCCCCCCGCACAGTTAGTAAACACTCCCTAGGAACACATTTACCCATTTAACCCTTTGATTTCCCCTTATATTACTGCTTCCCTGCCAGTGTCATTAGTACAGTGCATTTTTTTTTAAGTGTCCATTTTTGTCTGCCGCAATGTCGCAGTCCATAAATATATCCCATAGTTTGTAGACACTATAACTTTTGCACAAACCAATCAATATATACTTTTTTGCCAAAAATATGGAGCAGAATACATATTGGGCTAAATTCATGAAGACATTTTATGTTTTACATTTTTATAGTGTTTTATAGCAGAAAGTAAATATTGTTTGTTTTCAAAATTGTCGGTCTTTTTTTGTTTATAGCGCCAAAAATTTAAACGGCAGAGATCATCAAATATCAGTGAATGAAAGCTCTATTTGTGGGGAAAAAAATGGCATACATTTTGTTTGGGTACAGCGTTACATGTCCAAACAATGGTCGGTTGAAATAACAGTGCCGTATGGCAAAAAATGCCCTGGTCATGAAGGGGAGTGGTTAAAGTGTAAGTTCACATTTTCAAAAATGAACTAACACTCTACACCAGGGATATGCAGAGGACCTCCAGCTGTTGCAGAACTACAAGTCCCATGAGGCATAGCAAGACTGACAGCCACAAGCATGACACACAGAGGCATGATGGGACTTGTAGTTTTGCAACAACTGGATGTCCACTAATTTGCATATACCTGCTCTACACCCTCCCCGGTCCCCACTGTACTTACCCTCGTGGGGGCTGAGCTGTCAGTGCCCACACAGCTGGTGTAGTGTTCCAGAGATATGAAAACCCAGCTCTTCTTTCTGTAGGACTTATATTATATAAATACGTAGATATTTTTAGTTTTAGTTTTGCATGGCTTGTGGAAGGGTTAGAACCCCTGTCAGGTTTTTGTTGCTGTCCCTTTCACCCTAACAATTGGTCACCATGACCTTTGTCTCTGGAACAGAAAGAGATAAGTTGTCACCAGACAGAAAGGTGAGGGGAAATATTTGGAAAGGACACCTATGACACTTCTCTCAATGTGGACATTTTTTTTACACTTCCTGCTGGGTTTCCATGACAGGAAGTGAAAATAAATCTCCCTATTGGGACAAAGCAGAAAACAACTGACTAAGGAATCAACCATTTTACATTAACCACAGGGATTTTCTGGGTTTTGTTTCCCTGCAAACTGAATAAAATCCAGCACACTCCTCAGTGAAAGCAGCACATAGTGTACACACACACACACAAACGCTGGTCAGGTACACATTTAACCCTTTAATAGCCCTAAATCTTTAACCCCTTCCCAGACAGTGCCATTAGAACAGTGACCGTGCATATTATTACATGATCACTGTATTTGTGTCACTGGTTCCCACAGTGTGTCAAACGTGTCAGTTATTGTCCGATTGTCTGCCGCAATATTGCAGTCCCATAGTAGGTTGCTGATCGCCACCATTACTAGTATAAATATAAACAAAAGTTCTAGTATATATACACACCATGGTTTGTAGATGCTATCATTTTCAAGTAAACCAATCAATATGCGCTTATTGTGATTTTTTTTTTTTAAACAAAAACACGTAGCAGAGTACATGCAGCATAAATAAATTCATGAAGAAATTAGAATTTTTTTTATAAATCTTTCATTGACAAAAACATGTAGCAGAAATTAGATTTTTTTTTACGTTCTTTTTTTATTGGATATATTTCATAGCAGAAAGTAAAAAATATTGTCGACAATAAATAAAAAAAAAAAGAATGCGTCCGAGTCCATATTTTGGGCGGTAAGTAACACTGTAGACATGTATATGTTTGTGATAAGCTTTACAAATGTATGAGATTACAGGACTCATGAAGAGGAAAGCCCAGTGCCAGCAAAAAGCTGGACAGCCACCCTAGGGTGCCAGGATAAAGGAGGCAGTAAAATGCACATTCACCTGTGTGGGCAAAAATCCTTCCTCCGGCCCTGATCTCCATCCAGTGCTGTGCCTGAGAACAGAGGCTCTCTCCCTTCTCATTGGCTCAGACACAGCCATGGCAGCAATTGGCTCCCGCTGCTGTCAATCACAGCCAGTGAGGGGGGGAGCTAAGCCGTGCTCTGTATGTCTTATGGACCCACAGAGCAAGGCTTGGCATTGAGCAGGAATGAGTGTCCCCATAGCAAGCGGCTTGTTATAGGGGCACTTGGAGAGGAGGAGGAGCCATGAGCTCTGGAGGGGGACCAGAGAAAAGGAGGATTGGGGCTGCTCTATGCAAAACCATTACACAGAGCAGGTAAGTATAACATGTTTGTTATTTACAAAAATTGTTCCTTTTTAGTATCACTTTAAATCAGGTGTTTTCATGGGAGTGCCCCCTTAAATCAGAGTGAAACCCACCAGAGTGCCTCCTTAAATCAGGTGACCCCCCACCAGAGCAGTGGCATTATACCGGACAGAGTGGTTACACCATCCAGAGGGCGGCAAGGGGGGCAGAGCTTTTGTCTAAACAGAACACCCCTGGCCCTGTATGTGCTTTCCTCTCAGACTCTCACTGGTTGGCTCCCCTGAGCGAATCGCCGTTCCTGTACAGCGGCCGCTTTAAGACCTCTAGGGGGCGCTCGCCGCTGCAAGTGCACGCCAGGCACCTGCGATTGCTCCCGACAGCAACAGAACGAAGATCTGTCATTGTAAACAGACAGATCCCCGTTCTGTCAGGGGAGTAGAGAGAGATCTGCTGTTCCTAGTAATCAGGAATAGCGATCGCTCTCTCTACTCCCAGTCACTACACTGCCCCCACAGTTAGAAACACCAGTCAGGGAACACATTTAACCCCTTGATCGTCCCCTAGTGTTAACCCCTTCTCTGCCAGTGACATTTATACAGTAATCAGTGGCCATTTTTATCTTTGATTGCTGTATAAATGTCAATGGTTCAAAAAAAAAAAAGTGTCAAAAGTATCCGATGTGTCCGCCGCAATCTCATTAAAAAAAAATTAAAAATCACTGATCGCCGCCATTACTAGTAAATTAAAATTTAATAATAAAAATGCCTTAAATATATCCACTATTTTGTAGACGCTATAACTTTTGCTCAAACCAATC
Source organism: Lithobates sylvaticus (assembly GCA_028564925.1). Classification (NCBI taxonomy): domain Eukaryota; kingdom Metazoa; phylum Chordata; class Amphibia; order Anura; family Ranidae; genus Lithobates; species Lithobates sylvaticus. The sequence goes on along the minus strand of CM053026.1, from coordinate 358,829,772 downwards.
AATATACACTTATTGCGATTTATTTTATTTTTTTTTATTTATTTTTTTTTACCAAAAATATGGGACTATAGGTTTGTTCATAAGTCGCAACACTGCATTTGTAAGTGTAACTTCCGGTCGGAACACTGCGTTCGTAAGTGTAACTGCCACCTGTGCATGGATGTGGGATGTTCTGGGCGCGTGTTATGTTATCTGGGGCGTAGTACGGCAGTGTGGGATGTGTTCGGAAGTGCTCGAAAGGTATCCAGGACCCGGGTGGCTGGCATTTGAGGCCGTTCGTAAGTAGGAGTCGTTCGTAACTCTGGTATTCGTAACTCGGGGACTGCCTGTAGAAGAATATATATTGGCCTAAACTGTTGAAAAAATGTGTTTTAAAAATAAATAAATTTGGATATGTATTAAAGTAAAAATATTTTTTTTTTCTCTAAATTGTCTGTCTTTTTTTTTTATAGCGCAAACAATAAAAACCACAGAGGTGATCAAATACCACCAAAATAAAGCTCTATTTGTGGGGAAAAAAAGAAGATACGCTTTGTTTGGGTACAGCATCGCACGACCGCGCAATTGTCAGTTAACCACTTTAAGACCGGGACTCTTTTTTAGATGTGGTGTTTACAAGTTAAAAACAGCTTTTTTTTTTTTGCTAGAAAATTACTTAGAACCCCAAAACATTATACATTTTATTTTACATTATAACACCCCAGAGAATAAAATGGCCGTTGTTGCAATACTTTCTGTTACACCCTATTTGCGCAGCGGTCTTACAAGCGCACTTTTTTTTGAAAAAATACACTTTTTTTGAATAAAAAAATAAGACAACAGTAAAGTTATCTCAATTTTTTTTAGATTGTGAAATATAATGTTACGCCGAGTAAATCGATACCCAACATATGATGCTTCAAAATTGCTCCCGATGGTGGAATGGCGACAAACTTTTACCCTTAAAAATCTCCATAGGCAACATTTAAATTCTACAGGTTGCATGTTTTGTCTAGATGTCTAGAATTATTGCGCTCACTCTACCAATCGCGGCGATACCTCACATGTGTGGTTTGAACACTGTTTTCATATGCGGCCGCTACTCACGTATATGTTCGCTTCTGCACGTGATCTCGGCGGGACGGGACACGTTTAAAAACATTTTTTTTTCTTACTTATTTTACATTTTATTTTTAAACTGTTTTTAAAAAAAATAAATAAATAAATGGTGTCACTTTTATTTCTATTACAAGAAATGTAAAGATCCCTTGCAATAGAAAAAAAGCATGACAGGACCTCTTAAATATGAGATCTGTCGTCAAAAAGACCTCGGATCTCATATTTACACTAAAATGCAATAAAAAAATTTGTCATTTGAAAAAAATAAAATGGCCCTTTAAGAGCTATGGGCGGAAGTGACGTTTTGACATCGCTTCCACCCTGCAGTGTCATGAAGACGGGTGGGGGCCATCTTCCCCTCACTCGTCTCCATTCGCAGCCCTGAGAAGGATCCGATCACCTCTGCGGTAAGCGGCGGAGGGCACCGGATCGGGCGGGAGGGGGGCCCCCCTCTCCCGCCACTGATAATAGTGATCCGCCGCAGAGACCACTTTTATCTTGTACTGGCCGAACACGGGGAAACCGGGGTTATCTAGGTAGCTCCTACCATAACAACAATATCCATCCTCAAAGTAGGGACGTACATCGGTGTGCGGCGGTCCGGAAGTGGTTAAAGCGACGCAGTGCCATAACGCAAAAAATGGCCCGGTCCTAAAGTTGTTAAAGTCCCGGCCTCAGCGGCTTGATATGGAACAGACCGGTAATGTATTCATCTGGACATTTGGCTGCAGAATACTCCTGAAAGTGGTTAAAAGTTTTCCTTCTGCTCGTCGGCCTGACTGCCCAACTCAGTGCCCAGAAGGAAGTAATAGGAGTGAAGGATTTAGAGGAGCTCAACTTCTGGATGGTCCCCAAACTCCCAGCTCCAGAGGATCCCCATCAGAGTTCCCCCTTAAATCGTGTGTCCCCATCAGAGTTCCCCCTTAAATCGTGTGTCCCCATCAGAGTTCCCCCTTAAATCGTGTGTCCCCCATCAGAGTTCCCCCTTAAATCGTGTGTCCCCATCAGAGTTCCCCCTTAAATCGTGTGTCCCCATCAGAGTTCCCCCTTAAATCGTGTGTCCCCATCAGAGTTCCCCCTTAAATCGGGTGTCCCCATCAGAGTTCCCCCTTAAATCGTGTGTCCCCATCAGAGTTCCCCCTTAAATCGTGTGTCCCCATCAGAGTTCCCCCTTAAATCGTGTGTCCCCATCAGAGTTCCCCCTTAAATCGTGTGTCCCCATCAGAGTTCCCCCTTAAATCGTGTGTCCCCATCAGAGTTCCCCCTTAAATCGTGTGTCCCCATTAGAGTTCCCCCTTAAATCGTGTGTCCCCATCAGAGTTCTCCCTTAAAGCGGGGTTTCACCTTCAAAACATTTTTTTTAAAAGTCAGCAGCTAAAATAAATGTCGCTGCTGACTTTTAATAAGTACACTTACCCTCCCAGGGCGCCTGCGATGTCGTTCGTGGAGGCCGAAATGTCCCTCGGCTATCCGGATCCAGCGCCGCCATCCTCAGTAAGGGAAACGGCTTCACGCGGCCTACTGCGCATGCGCGAGTGTCATTTGTGAATGGGGAACACGGTGTGTTGTGGGACACAGTTCCCATAACACACCGCGCCCCATTCACCTGAAGACGGAAGAAGAGAAGATCACCGCGGCGCTGGAGGAGGTAGATTAGGACGATCTGCCTAGCAACAGCCATTTCTGGTAAGTAAAAAAATAATAATTTTTCAGGGTGTTCCACCACTTTAAATCGGCTGTCCCCATCAGAGTTCCCCCTTAAATCGTGTCCCCATCAGAGTTCTCCCTTAAATCGTGTCCCCCCATCAGAGTTCTCCCTTAAATCGTGTGTCCCCATCAGAGTTCTCCCTTAAATCGGATGTCCCCATCAGAGTTCTCCCTTAAATCGGCTGTCCCCACCAGAGTTCTCCCTTAAATTGTGTCCCCATCAGAGTTCTACCTTAAATCGGGTGTCCCCATCAGAGTTCCACCTTAAATCGGGTGTCCCCATCAGAGTTCCACCTTAAATCGGGTGTCCCCATCAGAGTTCCACCTTAAATCGGGTGTCCCCATCAGAGTTCCACCTTAAATTGGGTGTCCCCATCAGAGTTCCACCTTAAATCGGGGGTCCCATCAGAATGTCACACAATCATTACCTGGAATTTTTCTCCTCCTCCATCACAGAAAACACGGCGCAGACTCCGCCCACACACAACACATCTGTCCTCTCAGCTCTCCCCTCCTCTGAGATGAGGGCCATGTGACAGTAAATAAAGAGGCGGGCCAATCCTTACCTAGGAGGCGGGCGCGCGCACCGCAGTGTTGACATTGGGTTGCTAGGTAACCGACACCATGTGCCTGAGCAGCCACGCGGCGCTGATTGGCCGGTACAGCCGGCTTCGGCAGTCTGTCAGATTGGGCGGGACTTAAATTGGTGGCAGGGCCGCATGTCCAAGGCAGCTGGGATGCTCCTTGAGCCCGCACCACCCATTCAATGAACTGGGGGCGGAGACAGCAAAGAACGAAGGGGAGGAGCTGGAGAGGAGAGCCCCTCCCCCACAGCGATCACCTGGCGTCTGTCACCATGACAACACCGTGGCGTCTCCGACTCTTACACAACTCCGCCCCTCTTCTGAGATGTCTATTGGCACCTTTACACAGAGCGTAAAATTTAAATCCGCCTCCGCAGCGTCAGGAGTGGAGAAGGATTGTGGGTGGGAGGCGCAATTGAAATCTGGGATGGGGGGCACAGCCGGCCTAGAACCGCCTATGGCTTCCCCCATCCTTTAGTAAAAATGTCCTACTCGGCTTCAGTAAATCCCGCCCCCTATTTCTCTAAATCCCCTAGTTACAATCTCCGCCCTCTTACCGGCCAAAGGTGCTTTCCGATAGGAAGACATCAAGGTGGGCGTGACAGGTGAATCGTGTGTCTCCTCTAGCTGGCTGATCACTGACTGATCCTCCCTCAGAGTGACGCACTAAGCAGGTAACGTCCTCTCGCCGCGCGCCCGCACCTGATTGGCAGTCTCCATAGCAGGCTCCGCCCCTTCATTTCTGCTGTCTATCATCTCGTGGCCCCGCCTCTCGGCAGCAGGCGTGGCATGTGTTCTGTCGGCCCCTGGCTCCTCCCCCACATTCTCTGGCTGGCAGTAGTGATAGTGTCTGCAGCTGATGGGCACGAGCAACAGTGCAAGGCGGCCCCGCCCCCCCGGGATTATTTGCGATCCAAATACTGCTCAGTACCGCCCACACCCGGACACTCAGCATCCACCTCTTGTGACCATCAACTGGAGTGCAATCATGAAAGGTCCATGTGCTAGCGTCTGGGGAAGGGGGAGATACGAGGTGATATGGGTGGGTTTCAGAGGGTGCACACGATGATGGAGAGGATAGGGATGCCGCACAAGGTGGGGGGGGGGGGAGAGGAGGACAAGGTGTGGGGGCATAGGAAATCTGTAGAAGGAGAGTGGGGGGATGAGGGGGTGCACAGGATGAGGGAGGATAGGAAATCTGTAGAAGGAGGGTGGGGGTATGAGGGGGTGCACAGGATGAGGGGGGGGGATAGGAAATCTGTAGAAGGAGAGTGGGGGGGACAAGGTGGAGGGGATGCACAGGATGAGGGGGGATAGGAAATCTGTAGAAGGAGTGGGGGGGGGGGGACAAGGTGGGGGTATGAGGGGGTGCACAGGATGAGGGGGGGATAGGAAATCTGTAGAAGGAGAGTGGGGGGGGGACAAGGTGGAGGGGATGCACAGGATGAGGGGGGATAGGAAATCTGTAGAAGAGGGGGGGGGGGGGACAAGGTGGGGGGGGGGATGAGGGGGAAGGAAATCTGTAGAAGGAGAGTGGGGGGGGGACAAGGTGGAGGGTATAAGGGGATGCACAGGATGAGGGGGGATAGGAAATCTGTAGGAGAGTGGGAGGGTATAGGGAATCTGTAGAAGGAGAGTGGGGGGGGAGGGTTGGGGGGTAGGGGGGGGGAGGGGGTGCACAGGATGAGGGGGGGATAGGGAATCTGTAGAAGGAGAGTGGGGGGACAAGGTGAGAGGTATGAGGGGGTGCACAGGATGAGGGGGGATAGGAAATCTGTAGAAGGAGAGTGGGGGGGGGGGGGCACACGTGGGGGTTATGAGGGGGTAGGAAATCTGTAGGAGAGTGGGGGGTGAAGGTGGGGGTGCACAAGATGAGGGGGGTAGGAAATCTGTAGAAGAGTTGGGGGATAGGAAATCTGTAGAAGGAGAGTGGGGGGTATGAGGGGGGGATAGCTCAGGGCTTGACAAATTTGCTTGGAATCTAGGAGCCAGCTAAAAAAGTTAGGCGCCAGTTTTTTATTTTTATTTTAACTTCTTGAGATCCGCGCTGTAGCCGTGTACGAGCGGCCTGCACGCCCCCTGAAAGGGCGCGCGCTGTGCGCTCTGTGATCAGCGAGTCTATGAGACTCGCTGGATCACCAATCCGAGTAAGGGGTCGATCCCGACCCCTTACCACGTTATCAGCTGTCAGCCAATGACAGCTGATCACGTGATGTCAACAGCCCTGACAGCGCGAGGAGAAAAAAAAAAAAACAATCACTGGCGGCAGTGATCGGGACATCAGTCCCAATCACTGCAAGCTGCCGCCAGCCCCTCAGTGCCCACCTGTGCCCCCTACAAGTGCCACCTAGCAGTAGGCAACAGGGCCACCTAGCAGTGCCCACAATCAGTGCCTGAGGAACAGTGCTGCACATTAGAGCCACCTACAAGTGCCGCCTATCAGTGCCCATCCGTGCCACCCATCCATGCCCATCTGTGCTGCCTTATCTGTGCCGCCTCATCAGCGCATATCAATGAAGCAGAAAAATTACCTGTTTGCAAAATTTTATAACAAACTATTAAACCAGATTTTTTTTTTTCAACATTTTCCATCTTTTATTGTTTGTTTAGCAAAAAATAAAAACCCCAGCTGTGATTAAATACCACCAAAGGAAAAAAAATGATAACATTTTAATTTGGGTACAGTGTTGTATGACCGCGCAATTGTCATTCAAAGTGCGTCAGCGTCAAAAATTGGTCTGGGCAGGAGGGGGGTTTAAGTGCCCAGTAAGCTAGTGGTTAACGACAGACAATCGGGGTCCGATCGGAGACAGGATACCCAAGATGTGCTGCCCCAGGCGCCAGGTCACTAATTCTAGTCGCCAATGCGACCTGCCGCCCGGGATTCGTTGAGCCCTGGGATAGGGAATCTGTAGAAGGAGAGTGGGGGGACATGGTGGGGGTATGGAATTTGTAGAAGGTGAGTGGGGGGGTATGAAATCTGTAGAAGGAGAGTGGGAGGGACAAAGTGAGGGGTATGAGGGGGTGCACAGGATGAGGGGGTAGGAAATCTGTAGAAGGAGATTGGGGGGGGGGGACACGTGGGGGTTATGAGGGGGTAGGAAATCTGTAGGAGAGTGGGGGGTGAAGGTGGGGGTGCACAGGATGAGGGGGGTAGGAAATCTGTAGAAGAGTTGGGGGATAGGAAATCTGTAGAAGGAGAGTGGGGGGTATGAGGGGGGGATAGGTCAGGGCTTGACAAATTTGCTTGGAATCTAGGAGCCAGCTAAAAAAGTTAGGCGCAGTTTTTTTTTTAACTTCTTGAGATCCGCGCTGTAGCCGTGTATGAGCGGCCTGCGCGCCCCCTGAAAGGGCGCGCGCAGCGCGCTCTGTGATCAGCGAGTCTATGAGACTCGCTGGATCACCGATCAGAGTAAGGGGTCGATCCCGACCCCCTTACCGCGTTACCAGCTGTCAGCCAATGACAGCTGATCACGTGATGTCAACACAGCCGGTAATTGGCTATTTTTTCTCCTCGCCCTGACAGCGCGAGGAGAAAAAAAAACAAAACAATCACCGGCGGCAGTGATCGGGACATCAGTCCCAATCACTGCAAGCTGCCGCCAGCCCCTCAGTGCCCACCTGTGCCCCCTAGCAGTAGGCAACAGGGCCACCTAGCAGTGCCCACAATCAGTGCCTGAGGAACAGTGCTGCACATTAGAGCCACCTACAAGTGCCGCCTATCAGTGCCCATCCGTGCCACCCATCCATGCCCATCTGTGCTGCCTTATCTGTGCCTACCAGTGCAGCCTATCAGTGCCGCCTCATCAGCGCATATCAATGAAGCAGAAAAATTACCTGTTTGCAAAATTTTATAACAAACTATTAAACCAGATTTTTTATTTTTTTCAACATTTTCCATCTTTTATTGTTTGTTTAGCAAAAAATAAAAAACCCAGCTGTGATTAAATACCACCAAAGGAAAAAAAATGATAACATTTTAATTTGGGTACAGTGTTGTATGACCGCGCAATTGTCATTCAAAGTGCGTCAGCGTCAAAAATTGGTCTGGGCAGGAGGGGGGTTTAAGTGCCCAGTAAGCAAGTGGTTAACGGCAGACAATCGGGGTCCGATCGGAGACAGGATACCCAAGATGTGCTGCCCCAGGCGCCAGGTCACTAATTCTAGTCGCCAATGCGACCTGACCCCCGGGATTCGTTGAGCCCTGGGATAGGGAATCTGTAGAAGGAGAGTGGGGGGGACAAGGTGGGGGTATGAAATTTGTAGAAGGCGAGTTGCTGGTATGAAATCTGTAGAAGGAGAGTGGGAGGGACACGTGGGGGATATGAGGGGGTAGGAAATCCGTAGAAGAAGAGTGCGAGGGTATGAGGGGTTGCACAGGATGGGGGGTAGGAAATCTGTAGAAGGAGAGTGGGGGAGTAGGAGGGGGATAGGAAACCTGTAAGAGAGTGGGGGGACAAGGTGGGGGAGGGGGATAGGAAATCTGTAGAAGGAGAGTGGTGGGGACAAGGTGGGGGGTATGAGGTGTGCACAGGATGAGAGGGGGTAGGAAATCTGTAGAAGGAGAGTGGGGGGACGAGGGAGGATAGGAAATCTGTAGGAGGAGAGTGGGAGGGGGCAAGGTGGGGGGGTATGAGGGGGTGGTGCACAGAAAGGGGGGATAGGAAATCTGTAGAAAGAGAGTGGGGGGGCAAGGTGGGGGGTATGAGGGGGTGCACAGGATGAGGGGGGTAGGAAATATGTAGGAGGGTGGGAGGTATAAGGGGGTAGGAAATCCTGTAGAAGGAGAGTGGGGGAGGGGGGCAAGGGCTTTCACTTGGTTTCAGGGTTCTTGTGGGAGATGCACAGGGTGGATGAGAAGATAAAGTTAGGACTAGAACTGCTGTGACATGTTGTCAGGTGCCAACTTCTAGACAGGTACCCTTCAGTGGTATGAAAAGGGTACCCATTAGATGTTTAATGGTCATTGTTGGAGATACACAGGGTGGGGTGGGTGGGGGATGAGATGGGATCTGTTGCCAATTTAAATGCAGGTGCCACCCTATAGGGTACCACTGGGAATAATGTTCTGGTTGGTTTCAGGGTCATTATGGTAGATGAACGAGGTAGGTGAGGAGGGCATGGAAGATGACATGCGATCAGGCACCTAATTAAAGTCAGAAAGGGTATCACTGGGAAGAGTGTGTTCCTTGGTGTCAGGGTCATTGTGGGAAATGAATGTAAAAAAGGTAAGCAAGGAGAAAAACTTAACATTACAACTGCTGTGAGATGCTATCGGGTGCAAGCAGGGCCCCCAAGGCTGCTTAGGCAGCTGCCTAAGGCCCCTTTCACACGGGCTTTCCGATCAGGTCCGCCTCTCAGTTTTTCAGGTGGACCTGATCGGATGCTCCATTCACCCTTATGAAGCGGCTGATGTCAGCAGTGACATGTCCGGTGACACCCACTGCTATCCGATCCTTTCCGTGAAATCCAGACGGATGGTGGATCAGATCAGATGAAAACGGAGGCTATCTGTTTTCATCTGATCTCCCCATAGAGGAAATCGGGGCTCTGACAGGTTCGTCTCGGTACAGTGAGTGGAGATGGGCCCGTCATCCGCCTGCTCAGCGGGGATCAGCAGATGGCCCGTGTGAAAAGACCCTTAGAGCACCAGAATAGGGGGAGGGTGTTAAAATGCACCTTCGCCTGTGTGGACAAAAATCCTTGAAAGGGCCATGGGTACTGCACACCTCTTACTGTTGGAGGAGGGGGGGCATTTTTGGGGTGCACAACGTAGCTGCTGTATGTTCACATGGTGCCTTGTGTGCCCCCCCCCCCCCCCCCCCCCCCCTGCACTGCCTGCTGTTTCCTATACTTCAGTTTGTGAATGAACAGGAAGTCGCTCAGCACAGAGCTCTTCCCATTCATTGGCTTTCCAGTACAGCTGAGGCTGCAGAGAAAGGGACTGGGGAGTCTCTGTCCTCAGTCCCTTTCTCTGTCTCAAAAGTGAGACATCAGGGGCCTATTTAGACCCCTGATATTTCACCAAAGCCCCCCAACAGGCTGCTAAAGAAAAATCGAATTGTGTAAAAATAATAAAACAATTACTGACACAGTCCCCTCCCTGTTGACACCAACCTCTTCCCTCCTGACACTGTCCTCTTTTTGGGGGGGCCGGACTGAGTCTTTGCCCGACAGGAAGTCAAAGGAATTCGCCCTACCCCATTAGACTGTTGTCACCAGTCCAGGTGTCCCCAAGGGAAATATTTACCCTCACCGCCTAACATTTTGGATTCCCCCCTCACTATCTACCATGCAGCCTTCCCTGTACTTCCTGTCTGATAAATCTGTTGTCACTAGAACAGGAAGTGAGGGAGAAATATTCCTCTAACAGCACCCTGAATAGTAGTAGAAACCCAGCAGAGATATTTATCTTTTGCTACTCCATCCAACTAAATAAGGAATAAATAATTATGGCTGAAGAAACTCTGTCTCTGGTGTCATAGATGGGTCTCCTGGCCTGTATCTTTTACCTAACAATGTTCAAGGAGAAAGCATTCCGCTCAGAGCTTCCTGTTCTGTTTAATATATTTGTCCAGTCAAAATCTTTTAAATTTTTTTTTAGTTTTGGATGAAGTGGGGAAGGATTAGAACTCCTGTCAGGTTTTTACTGCACTATTTCTATGATACTTAAAACACTTGATGACCAGCTGCCGTCATTCTACTACGGCAGGTCGACAGATTCCCACGAATTCCCTCCTCCTACCCCCCCACTCTCCTTCTACAGATTTCCTATCCCCCCCCACTCTCCTTCTACAGATTTCCTACCCCCCATCCTGTGCAACCCCTCATACCCTCCCACTCTTCTTCTACGGATTTCCTACCCCCTCATATCCCCCACCGTGTCCCTCCCACTCTCCTTCTACATATCTCATACGCCCCACTCTCCTCCTACAAATTTCATACCCCCACCTTGTCCCCCCACTCTCCTTCTACAGATTCCCTATCCCAGGGGTATCCCAAGGTCCTACCTTTCGAATGGGATCAACTTCTTCCTTGCTTGTGCAGAGAAGATTCTTCTAGCTCTTCTGAGGGAAAATCTCAACTTCTCCTCTATGCTCTGATGAAGGGGTATGTGCAACACTTTTCTCATGTTCTGTTTTTTTTTTTCTTGTGTGTGCACATCTGATGGCCCCGATAGTTCAAAGATTAATGTCTGAGCCATTGTTCGCCCAGCCGCCACATTCAGCTGGCCTGTGATGCGCACAATTTTAATGAAGTGCTGGCTTCACCCCTCTGCAGAGTAGGGGGACACAACACTTTCCTGTCCTCCTTTTTCTTTTATAGCGCATTAATGCGCTATCAGACAGGAGTAATACATTGGGGCTCATAGCCCAAAATCAGACACACAGCAAACCCAGCTTTCCTCACTTTACCCCCAAATCCACACACACAGCAAACCTACCCTCCCTCACCTCCCCTCCCCAAATCCACACACAATGACATAGCAAATCCACACCCCAACTTCTCAAATCCAAACAACCCAAGTATAGATCTGGAAAGGTCCTACCTTTCGAATGGGATCAACTTCTTCCTTGCTTGTGCAGAGAAGATTCTTCTAGCTCTTCTGAGGGAAAATCTCAACTTCTCCTCTATGCTCTGATGAAGGGGTATGTGCAACACTTTTCTCATGTTCTGTTTTTTTTTTTCTTGTGTGTGCACATCTGATGGCCCCCGATAGTTCAAAGCTTAATGTCTGAGCCATTGTTCGCCCAGCCGCCACATTCAGCTGGCCTGTGATGCGCACAATTTTAATGAAGTGCTGGCTTCACCCCTCTGCAGAGTAGGGGTACACAACACTTCCTGTCCTCCTTTTTCTTTTATAGCGCAAGAATGCGCTATCAGGCAGGAGAAGTACTTTGGGGCTTCTAGCCCAAAGTCAGACACACAGCAAACCCACCCTTCAGCACCCTACCCCCAAATCCACACACAGCAAACCCAACCTCCCTCACCTCCCCAAATCCAAACACATTGACACAGCAAATCCACACCGCACCTTCTCAAATCCAAACACAACCCAAGTATAGATCTGGAAAGGTCCTACCTTTCGAAGAGGATCAACTTCTTCCTTCCTTGTGCAGAGAAGATTCTTCTGGCTCTTCTGAGGGAAAATCTCAACTTCTCTTCCATGCTCTGATGAAGGGGTATGTGCAACACTTTTCTCATGTTCTGTTTTTTCTTCTTGCGTGTGCACATCTGATAGCCCCGATAGTTCAAAGCTTAATGTCTGAGCCATTGGTCACTCAGCCGACACATTCAGCTGGCCAGTAATGCTCACAACATTAATGAAGTGCTGGCTTCACCCCTCTGCAGAGTATGGGTACACAACACTTTCCTGTCCTCCTTTTTCTTTTATAGCGCATTAATGCGCTATCAGACAGGAGTAATACATTGGGGCTCATAGCCCAAAATCAGACACACAGCAAACCCAGCTTTCCTCACTTTACCCCCAAATCCACACACACAGCAAACCTACCCTCCCTCACCTCCCCTCCCCAAATCCACACACAATGACACAGCAAATCCACACCCCAACTTCTCAAATCCAAACAACCCAAGTATAGATCTGGAAAGGTCCTACCTTTCGAATTGGATCAACTTCTTCCTTGCTTGTGCAGAGAAGATTCTTCTAGCTCTTCTGAGGGAAAATCTCAACTTCTCCTCTATGCTCTGATGAAGGGGTATGTGCAACACTTTTCTCATGTTCTGTTTTTTTTTTCTTGTGTGTGCACATCTGATGGCCCCCCGATAGTTCAAAGCTTAATGTCTGAGCCATTGTTCGCCCAGCCGCCACATTCAGCTGGCCTGTGATGCGCACAATTTTAATGAAGTGCTGGCTTCACCCCTCTGCAGAGTAGGGGTACACAACACTTCCTGTCCTCCTTTTTCTTTTATAGCGAAAGAATGCCCTATCAGGCAGGAGAAGTACTTTGGGGCTTCTAGCCCAAAGTCAGACACAAAGCAAACCCACCCTTCAGCACCCTACCCCCAAATCCACACACAGCAAACCCAACCTCCCTCACCTCCCCAAATCCAAACACATTGACACAGCAAATCCACACCGCACCTTCTCAAATCCAAACACAACCCAAGTATAGATCTGGAAAGGTCCTACCTTTCGAAGAGGATCAACTTCTTCCTTCCTTGTGCAGAGAAGATTCTTCTGGCTCTTCTGAGGGAAAATCTCAACTTCTCTTCCATGCTCTGATGAAGGGGTATGTGCAACACTTTTCTCATGTTCTGTTTTTTCTTCTTGCGTGTGCACATCTGATAGCCCCGATAGTTCAAAGCTTAATGTCCGAGCCATTGGTCACTCAGCCGACACATTCAGCTGGCCAGTAATGCTCACAACATTAATGAAGTGCTGGCTTCACCCCTCTGCAGAGTATGGGTACACAACACTTTCCTGTCCTCCTTTTTCTTTTATAGCGCATTAATGCGCTATCAGACAGGAGTAATACATTGGGGCTCATAGCCCAAAATCAGACACACAGCAAACCCAGCTTTCCTCACTTTACCCCCAAATCCACACACACAGCAAACCTACCCTCCCTCACCTCCCCTCCCCAAATCCACACACAATGACACAGCAAATCCACACCCCAACTTCTCAAATCCAAACAACCCAAGTATAGATCTGGAAAGGTCCTACCTTTCGAATGGGATCAATTTATTCCTTGCTTGTGCAGAGAAGATTCTTCTAGCTCTTCTGAGGGAAAATCTCAACTTCTCCTCTATGCTCTGATGAAGGGGTATGTGCAACACTTTTCTCATGTTCTGTTTTTTTTTTCTTGTGTGTGCACATCTGATGGCCCCGATAGTTCAAAGCTTAATGTCTGAGCCATTGTTCGCCCAGCCGCCACATTCAGCTGGCCTGTGATGCGCACAATTTTAATGAAGTGCTGGCTTCACCCCTCTGCAGAGTAGGGGTACACAACACTTCCTGTCCTCCTTTTTCTTTTATAGCTCAAGAATACGCTATCAGGCAGGAGAAATACTTTGGGGCTTCTAGCCCAAAGTCAGACACACAGCAAACCCACCCTTCAGCACCCTACCCCCAAATCCACACACAGCAAACCCAACCTCCCTCACCTCCCCAAATCCAAACACATTGACACAGCAAATCCACACCGCACCTTCTCAAATCCAAACACAACCCAAGTATAGATCTGGAAAGGTCCTACCTTTCGAAGAGGACCAACTTCTTCCTTCCTTGTGCAGAGAAGATTCTTCTGGCTCTTCTGAGGGAAAATCTCAACTTCTCTTCCATGCTCTGATGAAGGGGTATGTGCAACACTTTTCTCATGTTCTGTTTTTTCTTCTTGCGTGTGCACATCTGATAGCCCCGATAGTTCAAAGCTTAATGTCTGAGCCATTGGTCACTCAGCCGACACATTCAGCTGGCCAGTAATGCTCACAACATTAATGAAGTGCTGGCTTCACCCCTCTGCAGAGTATGGGTAAACAACACTTTCCTATACTCTTTTTTCTTTTATAGCGCATTAATGCGCTATCAGACAGGAGTAATACATTGGGGCTCATAGCCCAAAATCAGACACACAGCAAACCCAGCTTTCCTCCCTTTACCCCCAAATCCACACACACAGCAAACCCACCCTCCCTCACCTCCCCTCCCCAAATCCACGCACAATGACACAGCAAATCCACACCCCAACTTCTCAAATCCAAACAACCCAAGTATAGATCTGGAAAGGTCCTACCTTTCGAATGGGATCAACTTCTTCCTTGCTTGTGCAGAGAATATTCCTCTAGCTCTTCTGAGTGAAAATCTTCACTTCTCCTCTATGCTCTGATAAAGGGGTATGTGCAACACTTTTCTCATGTTCTGTTTTTTTTTTCTTGTGTGTGCACATCTGATGGCCCCGATAGTTCAAAGCTTAATGTCTAAGCCATTGTTCGCCCAGCCGCCACATTCAGCTGGCCTGTGATGCGCACAATTTTAATGAAGTGCTGGCTTCACCCCTCTGCAGAGTAGGGGTACACAACACTTCCTGTCCTCCTTTTTCTTTTATAGCGCAAGAATGCGCTATCAGGCAGGAGAAATACTTTGGGGCTTCTAGCCCAAAGTCAGACACACAGCAAACCCACCCTTCAGCACCCTATCCCCAAATCCACACACAGCAAACCCAACCTCCCTCACCTCCCCAAATCTACACACATTGGCACAGCAAATCCACACCGCACCTTCTCAAATCCAAACACAACCCAAGTATAGATCTGGAAAGGTCTTACCTTTCGAAGAGGATCAACTTCTTCCTTCCTTGTGCAGAGAAGATTCTTTTGGCTCTTCTGAGGGAAAATCTCAACTTCTCTTCCATGCTCTGATGAAGGGGTATGTGCAACACTTTTCTCATGTTCTGTTTTTTCTTCTTGCGTGTGCACATCTGATAGCCCCGATAGTTCAAAGCTTAATGTCTGAGCCATTGGTCACTCAGCCGACACATTCAGCTGGCCAGTAATGCTCACAACATTAATGAAGTGCTGGCTTCACCCCTCTGCAGATTATGGGTACACAACACTTTCCTGTCCTCCTTTTTCTTTTATAGCGCATTAATGCGCTATCAAACAGGAGTAATACATTGGGGCTCATAGCCCAAAATCAGACACACAGCAAACCCAGCTTTCCTCACTTTACCCCCAAATCCACACACACAGCAAACCCACCCTCCCTCACCTCCCCTCCCCAAATCCACACAAAATGACACAGCAAATCCACACCCCAACTTCTCAAATCCAAACAACCCAAGTATAGATCTGGAAAGGTCCTACCTTTCGAATGGGATCAACTTCTTCCTTGCTTGTGCAGAGAAGATTCTTCTAGCTCTTCTGAGGGAACATCTCAACTTCTCCTCTATGCTCTGATGAAGGGGTATGTGCAACACTTTTCTCATGTTCTGTTTGTTTTTTCTTGTGTGTGCACATCTGATGGCCCCGATTGTTCAAAGCTTAATGTCTAAGGCCATTGTTCGCCCAGCCGCCACATTTAGCTGGCCTGTGATGCGCACAATTTTAATGAAGTGCTGGCTTCACCCCTCTGCAGAGTAGGGGTACACAACACTTCCTGTCCTTCTTTTTCTTTTATAGCGCAAGAATGCGCTACCAGGCAGGAGAAGTACTTTGGGGCTTCTAGCCCAAAGTCAGACACACAGCAAACCCACCCTTCAGCACCCTACCCCCAAATCCACACACAGCAAACCCAGCCTCCCTCACCTCCCCAAATCCACACACATTGAGACAGCAAATCCACACCGCACCTTCTCAAATCCAAACACAACCCAAGTATAGATCTGGAAAGATCCTACCTTTCGAAGAGGATCAACTTCTTCCTTCTTTATGCAGAGAAGATTCTTTTGGCTCTTCTGAGGGAAAATCTCAACTTCTCTTCCATGCTCTGATGAAAGGGGTATGTGCAACACTTTTCTCATGTTCTGTTTTTTCTTCTTGCGTGTGCACATCTGATAGCCCCGATAGTTCAAAGCTTAATGTCTGAGCCATTGGTCACTCAGCCGACACATTCAGCTGGCCAGTAATGCTCACAACATTAATGAAGTGCTGGCTTCACCCCTCTGCAGAGTATGGGTACACAACACTTTCCTGTCCTCCTTTTTCTTTTATAGCACATTAATGCGCTATCAAACAGGAGTAATACATTGGGGCTCATAGCCAAAAATCAGACACACAGCAAACCCAGCTTTCCTCACTTTACCCCCAAATCCACACACACAGCAAACCCACCCTCCCTCACCTCCCCTCCCCAAATCCACACACAATGACACAGCAAATCCACACCCCAACTTCTCAAATCCAAACAACCCAAGTATAGATCTGGAAAGGTCCTACCTTTCGAATGGGATCAACTTCTTCCTTGCTTGTGCAGAGAATATTCTTCTAGCTCTTCTGAGGGAAAATCTCAACTTCTCCTCTATGCTCTGATGAAGGGGTATGTGCAACACTTTTCTCATGTTCTGTCTTTTTGCTCATGTGTGCACATCTGATGGCCCGATAGTTCAAAGCTTAATGTCTGAGCCATTGGTCGCTCAGCCGCCACATTAAGCTGGCCAGTGATACGCACAATTGTAATGAAGTGCTGGCTTCACCCCTCCGCAGAGTAGGGGTACACAACTCTTCCCTCTCCTTCTTTTTCTTTTATAGCGCAAGAATGCTCTATAAGATAGGAGAAATACTTTAGGGCTTATAGCCCAAAATCAGACACACAGCAAACCCACCCTTCCTCATATTCCCCATAAATCCACACACAAAACAAACCCAACCTCCCTCACCTCCCCTCCCCAAAACCACACACATTGACACAGCAAATCCACACCCCACCTTCTCAAATCCAAACACAACCCAAGTATAGATCTGGAAAGGTCCTACCTTTCGAAGAGGATTAACTTACCCACCCTTTACACAACACTTCCCTGTCCTTCTTTTTCTTTTATAGCTCAAGAATGCTCTATAAGATAGGAGAAATACTTTAGGGCTTATAGCCCAATATCAGACACACAGCAAACCCACCCTTCCTCACTTTCCCCCCAAATCCACCCTCCCTCACCTCCCCTCCCCAAATCAACACACAATGACACAGCAAATCCACACAAAACTTTCTCAAATCCAAACACAACCCAAATAAAGATCTGGATAGGTCCTACCTTTTGAAGAGGATCAACTTCTTCCTTCCTTGTGCAGAGAAGATTCTTCTAGCTCTTCTGGGGGAACATCTCAATTTCTCCTCCATGCTCTGATGAAGGGGACAGTACAACACTTTTCTCATGTTCTGTCTTTTTGCTCATGTGTGCACATCTGATGGTCCCGATAGTTCAAAGCTTAATGTCTGAGCCATTGGTCGTTCAGCCGCCACATTAAGCTGGCCAGTGATACGCACAATTGTAATGAAGTGCTGGCTTCACCCCTCCGCAGAGTAGGGGTACACAACACTTCCCTGTCCTCTTTTTTCTTTTACAGCACAAGAATGCTCTATAAGATAGGATAAATACTTTAGGGCTTATAGCCCAAATTCAGACACACAGCAAACCCTCCCTTCCTCACCTTCTCCCCAAATCCACACACAAAGCAAACCCAACCTCCCTCACCTCCCTTCCCCAAATCCACACACATTGACACAGCAAATCCACACCCCACCTTCTCAAATCCAAACACAACTCAAGTATAGGTCTGGAAAGGTCCTACCTTTCGAAGAGGATCAACTTCTTCCTTGCTTGTGCAGAGAAGATTCTTCTAGCTCTTCTGAGGTAAATTCTCAACTTCTCCACCTTGCTCTGATGAAGGGGTCTGTGCAACACTTTTCTCATGTTCTGTCTCTTTGCTCATGTGTGCACATCTGATGGCCCCAGATAGTTCAAAGCTTAATGTCTAAGCCATTGGTCGCTCAGCCGCCACATTCAGCTGGCCAGTGATATGCACAATTTAAATGTAGTGCTGGCTTCACCCCTCTGAAGAGTAGGGGTACACAACACTTTCCTGTCCTCCTTTTTCTTTTATAGCTCAAGAATGTGCTATCAGACAGGAGAAATGCTTTTGGGGCTTCTAAACCAAAGTCAGTCACACGGCAAACCCACCCTTCCTTACCTTCTCCCCAAATCCACCCACACAGCAAATCCACCCTCCCTCACCTCCCCTCCCCAAATCCACACACAATGACACAGCAAATCCACACCCCACCTTCTCAAATCCAAACACAGCCTAAGTATAGATCTGGAAAGGTCCTACCTTTCGAAGAGGATCAACTTCTTACTTGCTTGTGCAGAGCAAATTCTTCTAGCTCTTCTTTTTTTTTTTTAAATTCTTTATTTTTTACTTTACATTTCACATTTAACATCCATCATCTTTACATTTCATCTCTTTATCCAATTAGTTCTAAATAGCATATCATATAATTGTTTTATCTCCTTAATATCCATTTTCATTGTGAATTGTTCCGTCTCCGCTGCCAACCTTTATATTATCCTTTTCCCCTTTTCCTAGGCTCCTGCCTTATCCACCCCCTCCCCCCCCAAAAAAAAAAAAAAAAAATAAAAAAAATAAATAATACACAGTAATAAAAAATAAAAAAAAAATAAAAAACAGGGTTGTCTCCCCCTCAATCAGATATCAGATACCTCACCTCTCCTCTCCCCTTATATATGCAAAGTAAGGGGACCAAATATTCCAGTATTTCTCCTCCTGCT
Source organism: Lithobates sylvaticus (assembly GCA_028564925.1). NCBI lineage: Eukaryota > Metazoa > Chordata > Amphibia > Anura > Ranidae > Lithobates > Lithobates sylvaticus. The sequence goes on along the minus strand of CM053026.1, from coordinate 358,811,135 downwards.
CTTTCAGCATCCAAGTCAAATTTTCCATTTGCTGTATTTCTACAATTTTGGCCCACCACTGTGCCTCAGACGGTGATGTTTCACTTTTCCACAGGGCCGGGATACAGGCCCTCGCTGCCGTAAGGAGATGTTTCAACAAAGATTTTTTATATTTTTCTATTGATAGTGGGACATCGTTTAATAAAAACGCTGCCGGAGTCTCCCCAAGGGAGATCCCTGTAATATTATTCACAGTTTCCTCTACCATTTTCCAGAATTCCCTGACCTTTTCACATTCCCAGAAGATATGGAGCATCGTGCCCTCAGACTTTGAACAACGCCAGCATGCATCCGGTATCTGTGGGAATATTTTATGTATCATACTTGGAGTTCTATACCATCTGGTGAGGATCTTATATCCTCCCTCTTGGTACCTGCTTGCTACAGATGTTTTATGTATGGATTTTAATATCTTATCCTTCTGCCTTTGGGAGAACTCTGTCTTCAACTCCTTTTCCCATGCTTGTATGAAATACAGGTCCTGAGGTGCCTCCAGCCCTGTTAATACTTCGTAGAAATATGATAAGGAATGTTTCAGTTTCTCTCCATCCAGGCATATCTGTTCAAAGCCCGATAAGCTCCGTATACCTGGATAAAGTCTACTTTTTGAGCATATGTAAGCTCCTAACTGCATCACCCTGAAATAGTCTAAATCTGCTGAAATTTCTCTTTCTATCTCACCTCGTGTCATTAAACGATTTTCCTTTGTGAAGTGTATAAGCCTAAATCTCCCCTCCCGTCTTACTTCTTCAAATCTTCGGTCTGACATACCTGGTTGAAATTCGGGCGTACCTAATACCGGAGTCATAGGGCTTGGGTATACAGATATGTTTGTTTTTTTGAAGAGTTTCATGGCTATACTTATAGTTGCACCTATTAGTGGGTGTTTTCTTATTGCCTTTGGGATATCCTTACCTGCTATCCATGCCAACCCCTCTAGGGGAATCTCGCTCATCATTTGTTCCATTTTAACCCATGGCTTCTTCTCTTTAGCGCACCACTCTGTTATTCTAGCTAGGTGTGAAGCTTCCTGGTATCTAACTGGGTCCGGGAAGCCAATTCCTCCTTTATCTTTCGGGAGAGCTAAAATAGCTCTTCGTATTCTTGCTGGCTTTCCGGCCCAGATAAACCTCAGGAACCCTGAGCGAAGTTCACGCATAAAGCTTGGGGGAATCTTTATTGGTATAGTTTGGATCAGATAGAGAAGTCTTGGCATTATGTTTATCTTTATTATATTTGTCCTCCCAAACCAGGTAAAGACTTCTCTGTCCCATTTTTGAAAATCTAGTTTAAATTGCTTTAACATTGGTGCATAATTTAATTCGAAAATCCTATTTAATTTCTTCGGTATTCTTATGCCCAAGTAGCTTATAAAAGATTCTGTCCACCTGAAATTAAACTGTGTCTTTATTTGATATGACAATGATGCGTTCATTTCCAGCCCCATAGCCTCCGATTTACTGTAATTCACCTTAAAATTTGCTATCTTCCCATAATGCTGTAGCTCTACAAAAAGAGATGGGAGAGATATAACTGGGGAGGTTATAAAAAAAATCAAGTCGTCGGCATACGCTGCCAACTTAAAATCTTCGGTTTTTGTCTTTATTCCTCTAATATTGGAGTTGGCACGTATCTTCCTAAGAAATGGCTCCATTGTGAGTATGAAAATAATAGGGGACAGTGGGCATCCCTGGCGTGTTCCATTTCGGATACAAAATGGCTCCGAGATTCTGTCATTAACCCTCACCCTAGCTGTTGGTATTGAGTATAGATTTAGGAACCATCTCAGCATTCCCTCCCCCAGACCGATATGTTGCAAAGTGGCCCTCAGAAATATCCAGTCAACCCTATCGAATGCTTTTTCCGCATCTGCTGAGATTAATATTAGGGGTTTCTGTTGGCTCTGTGACCAGTATATAGCGTTCACTACCCTTTGTGTATTCTCCCTCCCCTCCCTCCCTGCAGTGAACCCTACTTGGTCAGGATTTATCAGTGATGGAATATGTTCCGCTAGCCTAATGGCTAAGATCTTGGAAAAAATTTTTAGGTCCACATTCAATAAGGATATCGGCCTGTAGCTGGAACACTGTGATGGATCCTTCCCCTCCTTCGGAATTACCACTATGTGTGCTAACAGGGTCTCAGCCGGTAGTTTCTGACCCTCCCGCAGCGAGTTGAAGGCCGCTATGAATCTCGGAGCCAATTTCTCAGAAAAAGCTTTGTAATATGCCAGGGTGTACCCATCGGGGCCCGGTGCTTTCCCCGCTTTCAGGAGTTGTAGTGCGCTCTTAAACTCCTCTATAGTTATCGGGGTATCTAAGTCCTGCAATATCTCCTCTGTCAGCTTCGGCATACCTGAGGTTCGCACATACTCCCTTGCTGCCTCCCATTTATTTTTACTTCTTACAGGGGACAGTGACTCCTCTAGTTGGTAGAGTCCCTCATAGTACTCCTTAAAGGTTTGTGCTATTTTCTGTGATGAGTTAACCAACTCATCTCTCTGTGTTTTAATACCTGTTATATGTGCCTGTGAGTTATTTCCTTTAAGGGCTTTTGCTAAGATTCTACTTGGCTTGTTTCCGAATTCGTAAAATGTCTGCCTCCCCCGTTTTATCTTTGCTTTCGCCTGTTCAATGAGTAGAGAATTTAATTCTTCCCGTAGGCCATTTAATTTCACCTCTATGTCTTGTGTCTGATTTTTTGTGTGCCAGCTCCAATTGCATTATATTTTTAAGTAGTACCTCAATTTTTTCATTTAACTTTTTTTTCCTATGTGTTCCTAGAGAGATAAAAATCCCTCTCATCACACACTTATGTGTTTCCCATAGAGCAAATGGCGTCGTTTCCTCTGTCCCATTAATTTGAAAAAATGAGTCCATTTCCTGAACTATTTTTTTTTCGTATTCCTTGTCTTTTAAAAGGGATTCATTAATCTTCCACTGCCACTCGCGACGACCTTCCTCCCCTATCTCCATCTCGCAGTTTGTCGGGGCATGATCCGACAGTGTAAACGAGCCTATATCAGCCTTCATCAGTGATGTCATTCCTGTCTGTGATATCAAAATGTAATCAATCCGTGTATAGGATTTATATTTCGCAGAAAAAAACGTATAATCTCTTTCTAGATTATGTAGTATCCTCCATGTATCTACCACCTGAAGCTCATCCATTAATTTCTTTATTTTTCGCAGTTTAATATATGCCATATGTGAGGCCCCTCTGGACGTATCAACCAGGGGGTCTAAGGCCACATTTAGATCTCCCCCTATTATCAACAGTCCTTCCTTATGCTGATAGACCTTCCGTAAACAAAGCTCAAGATAATTAACCTGGTCTTCATTTGGCAGATACATATTAACTAATGTGACCTTTTGTTGGCCAATTAGTCCCTTCACGATTAACAAGCGGCCCTCATCATCATTTATTACCTTCAACTCTTTCCATGGTATCTGCTTTGACACCATGATAGCTACTCCATTTGATCTGGAGGTCAGAGAGGCCCCATGGTAAATCATGGGATATCTGTGACCCCCCCATTTTGGTATTTTATCTATTCTAAAATGGGTCTCCTGCAGGAACGCAATCTGTGTCTTCAATCTTCCCAACTCAGCGAGCAGCCTGGCCCGTTTTTCTGGAATATTCAGTCCCTTAACGTTATACGAGGTAAATTTTATTTTAGTCATTTTTACTTTTATCTAAAAAATTACTAGAGAGAGAGGCCCCTTAAAAACAAACAAACAAACAAAAAAAAAAGAAAGAAAAAAAATTATATTTATCCTATCCTACTCTCCGGGCTAGTATAACGGTGCGATTTTTCGACACCGTTATCCACCCCCTCACTGAGTCAGGACCAAAAAAAAAAAAAAAAAAAAAAAAAAAAACCTTTTTTTAAACGTCCCCGACTTTTCCTCCACTCGGAGGAGAGACGTTTTTTATGGGGGAAATGTCCCCTGGCATGCGGAGAAGGGGATCGGATTTTGTCAGCAGCGGCACAGCACCAAATTATTTAACCAGTACCCACATCCTAATAGAGATCGCCGTGTTTTATCTTTATGTCTCACCTATGTATGCATATGTACACCTATCCATACCCTAATCTACAGGTTGTGTCAGTACCCCCCCCCCCCCCCCTTTTTTTTTCTCTTTCTTTTCCTTTCCCCTCTTTACAGCGTCTTTTTATCTTGGGAATATCTTTCAAATGTCATCAATTACTATTTTTTTCTTTCCCTTTTCCTTTTTTTCCTCTTCTTTCCCCCTACCCATTTAAACATTCCCTGTTACCATTTTAACCTCATTTTTACCTAAACCCCTCCTGCCTCTCCACCCCTTTTCCCCAAGCAATATTCTATCCCCTTATCAGTACTTTATTTCCCTTTTTCTTTCCCCCAAAGCCTACCCCACTCCATCTATTTTCTTCATTTTTACTTTCTTCTCTCTCATTTTCTTACCCCCGTCCTCCCTCTATTCTATACCCCCTCCCTTATCCTCCCCCCTTCCTACCATTACCCACCTCTCTTCACACCCCTTCTGTGCTGTCCCTCCCCTTTCCCCTAATATTTATGTTTCTTACATCCATTAAAGCACAAAAAAAAATAAAAAATAAAAAAATAAAAAAAATGGATGTGCGTGTCTACTATCTAATTATACTTATATATAATATATATACTATATAGGTGAATATTCATCCCCTCATCAACTCTCCTATACCCCCTCTGCCCCCTACCTCTTAAAGACAGAGAAACCCACTGTATGTGTCTACCCTTTTATACGTTCAACAAATCCGAAAAACATAAAAAAAAAAAAAAAAAAAAAAAATATCACATCTAATTTGTGTCATACATTGTGCGTATATTGCATATATTGCGTTATGCATATACTACCCCCCCCCCCCCACCCCCACCTCTATATGCATCCTCCCCCCCCCCCCTTAGTGTTTGACCCAGACCAACACAGCAAACCCCACAAAACCTAAAAAAGTAGTAATAATAAAAAAAAAAACAAAAAAAAAAAAACACCCCCCTTCGGGTGGGATAGGTCTAGAGAGATCTAGAGAGATCTGAGAATTACTTAATCAAAAACAGAGAGAACATCTTTGAGGTCTCAGAGGAGAAAAAACAAAAAACAAACAAAAGTGGGAAAAATATGGCAAAAAAGAAAAAAAAGGACCAAAACATATGAACTGATATGCACATATACATACACATACATACATATATATATATACACATATACTGATAAACCATTTTTGGAGATTCTCATTTCATTTCTACAGTCACCCCCCCCCCCCCCGGGAGAGGGGAAGATACTACACCGAGAAGGTAAATGGAGTGGATTGCCAAAACAAAAAGGGGAAAAATAAAACAACCAAAAAAAAAAAAAAAAAGAGAGAGCTCCACTGCCGTCAATGGTAGGTAGTTCTCAGTAGGTTAGGTGTCCTGCATTTTCATGCCCTAGCTGTTATTCCTTAAGCCTCCATATGAGTCCTCCTTCTTCCTCGTCTTTTATTCAGGTGATTGAACCTCCCCTCATGTTCTATCGGGGTATCTATCCAATCGGATACCTCCACTGCTTCTGAATTCAAAAAAACAAAAAGCTCTGGCAGCTGCTCTGGGCCGTATAAAGTAAAAAAGTGATCTTCCTTTTTTATATCTAGGGATAACGGGTATCCCCACCTGTATGTCGCTCCCTTTGCTCGCACCAGCTCCAGTAATGGCTTCATTAATCTTCGCCTGAATTTCGTCTGCCAGCAGAGATCGGGAAACAACTGTACCTCCTGATCTTCAAAGACCACAGCTCCCTTCTGCCAGGCAGCCCTCATTATATCCTCCTTTACTTTAAAAAAATGTACTCTGCACAGAACGTCCCTGGGCCTCCCCTGATCTAAGTGCCTCACTGCCGGGCTCCTGTGCACACGGTCTAGTTCAATATGAGTCTCTGGGGGGTTATCCAGGTATTTATTAAGGATAGATTCTGTCACCTTTCTTAAGTCAGGAGGCTTAATATCTTCTGAAATCCCTTTAATGCGTACATTGTTTCTTCTGCTTCTGTTCTCAGAATCTTCAGCCTGTAATTGCAGAGCTATCAATCTTTGATGCTGAGAATTTAGCTTTGCCTCCAACACATTAATACGGGTATCAGCTGTACACTGGAGAGTCTCACATTTAAACAGTCTCTTATCCACTGCCTCCACCTTAGAGCATATATCACTCAGTTCCTCCCTCACAGTGGCTTTCAGATCACACATTAAAGCTAGTATGTCTTCTTTGGTGGGCAGAGCCTGAATGAGCTGCCTAAGATCTGGCTCCTTAGCCCCCTCCTGTCCCCTTGAACTTAAAGGACATACCTGGGATTCCATGACGCTCTTATTCTGCGGGAGTATTGGGGGACTTACTTCCACCGCCTCTGTGAGTTCCGTTCGAATATTTCCCTCAGATTTGTTAGCGATGTTAGTGGCAGATTCCTCCATCAGCGCTTGCTGTCTCTGATTAGCCCGCGCTGTATGCTGTGAGACCGCACCAGCCCCCACCGACATTCCAGCGTCTCTCCTTGTCAGATAGCGTGTGATATGTGACTGACTGAACGTGTGAGACAGTCCAGTGTGTTTTCCTCGCTCTCCTCGTCTCGGCATGAACACCGCCTGAGCTCACGGCGTCTCTTCGGTCTCCTGCTATAGCGTGCCGCTGCTGCAGTACTCCGCTCCTCTCACTCCTCCATGCTCAGGACGCACACCCCCCGGAAACGGAAGTCCCTTGAGCCTTCTAGCTCTTCTGAGGAAAAATCTCAACTTCTCTTCCATGCTCTGATGAAGGGGTCTGTGCAACAGTTTTCTCATGTTCTGTCTTTTTGCTCGTGTGTGCACATCTGATGGCCCCCATAGTTCAAAGCTTGATGTCTGAGCCATTGGTCGTCACATTCATCTGGCTAGTGGTACGCACAATTTTAATGAAGTGTTGGCTTCACCCCTCCGCAGAGAAGGGGTACACAACACTTCCCTGTCCTCATTAATGCGCTATAAGACAGGAGTAATACTTTGGGGCTCATAGCCCAAAATCAGACACACAGCAAAACCACCCTTCCTCACCTTCCCCCCAGATCCACACACAGGAAACCTACCCTCCCACACCTCCCCTTCCCAAATCCACACACAATGACACAGCGAATCCACACCAAACCTTCTCAAATACAAACACAACCCAAGTATAGATCTTTTTCCTTGCTTGTGCAGAGAAGATTCTTCTAGCTCTTCTGAGGGAAAATCTCAACTTCTCCTCCAGGCTCTGATAAAGGGGTCTGTGCAACATTTTTCTCATGGTCTGTCTTTTTGCTTGTGTGTGCACATCTGATGGCCGCGATAGTTGAAAGCTTAAAATCTGAGCCATTGGTCGCTAGGCGGCCACATTCAGCTGGCCAGTGATGCGCTCAATTTTCATGAAGTGCTGGCTTCACCACTCCACAGAGTAGGGGTACACAACACTTCCCTGTACTCCTAACATCTGGTTACAAACAATGGGAAGATGGCGAAGGTATTGAATTTATTCTATCATTCAGTCTTCACAAGGGAATCGGGGGGCTTCAGTAACCAAAACTGCAGTGTTTATCCTCATGACACATCTCAGGAAGCACCTCCATGTTTAATAGAGGGCAGAATTAAAATTAGACTTGGGAAACTTAACATTAATAAATCACCGGGACCAGATGGCTTGCACCCGAGGGTACTTAGGAAACTCAGTCTCCCATAGACTTTTACAGGGTGCTTTTCAAATTTTCTGCGAACACCCCAAATTGTTCGCTGTTCGCAGAACAGGCAATGTTCGAGTCGAACATGAGTTCGACTCAAACTCGAAGCTCATCCCTAGTTGTGAGCACTGAACTTATTCTCTCTGGAGAGGAGACGCTTGAGAGGGCATATGATTTCAATATACAAGTACCATACTGGTGACCTTATAATAGGGATAAAGCTTTTTCGCAAAGGGATACAATGTAATACTGACATATAATCACACACATAGGTTGGACTTGATGGACTTGTGTCTTTTTTCAACCTCACCTACTATGTAACTATGTAAAGGGATAAGCCAAAGGTCGGGGAAACTAGCAGACAAGTATAAACCTAGAACACGCCAAAGGTCAGGGTCACAAGTAGACAGGGATAGTCGAGAACAGGCCAAGATCGGTAACTGGAATCAGACGTAGGAGACACAGCAAGTTGCACACGAAAGCTAAACACACAATGGTTGATCAGCAAGGTTGGCTTGCAATGCACAGGTTAATATAGTGTTCTTAATTAGGCTGAGGTGGAGCTATGCTGAGGGAAGATTATATAAGCAGTCAGGTGAGAGTGTCTGGCCTCTAAAGGTGAACACATGGAGGAGAGGTAAGCTGACAGACAAAGATTACTGCATAACCATGACACTCCCCTTGTTGCCGATCCAACGCACACCTGAAAATAAAATACCGGCCTCCAACCTCCCCTTATAAAATTGATATAGTGTATATAGTTGCTTCACAAGTCATATTGTAATTGAATGTAATTAAAAATGACCTTTTCATTCAGCAGCTGCTGTAAAATGAAATGCAACAATCTGGAGGAGTTCTGTACACAAAGATGGTATAGACAGAGATGGTATATACAGATTGTATAGAGAGATGGTATACACAGATGGTATACACAGGTGGTATAGACAGATGGTATACACAGGTGGTATACACAGATGGTATACAAAACACCACGCAGAAACGTAATTTCTTGTTTGTGTGATTGGCTCAATGATATTCCCAGAAGTCTGCACTAAGATAAGTCAGATTAGAGCATCCCCTGCAACAGAATTTTCATTTTTAGTGGGATACTCTCAGAGGCTAGGGTCACACTTGAACTGAGCACACTCTGGCTCTCAGGAGGGTCCGGTGCGTCTCCATTCACTGTTTCTGGTCAGATTTCACCCCAAATGTTCGGCTCAATTCGGACATGAAAAAGACACACAAGACCACCCCCCGTGCAATTCCCACCAGAGCTGCTGCGGAGATATGTGAACTGGCTTCATAAAGAGCCTGGCACAATCTCCTGGTATGCAAATTGGAAAAAAGGGAAATCACTTGCTCTGGGCCACTTGTAGCTGCACATCAATGGCCCATGGATAAATGGGATGTATCAGTATGGCAGGAGCAATGTCTGTTTTAGCTTTATGCAATGTTGGTGCAGGTAGGCCAGCGCTATATTTTTACTGGCCGGCTGCATATTTGAAGGTCACAGCCATCGGAGGAGGCAAATAAGGACCTGTGGGGGTGGGGGGGGGGGATGGGGTTGTATTGGGGAACATGCAGGAATTCATAGTAAAATTTGAATAAGTTGTTTATCTTACGACTAGTTGAACACTTGCAGAGCCGATCCGCCCTATACGCGGACTACGCAAGCTGCGTAGGGCCCCGCGGCGGATAGACACTGCTCGGGGGCCCCTGGGGCCGCTGCCGCCGCTGTGAGGTCAGCGGCGCCTGAAAAAAAGATGGCCGCGGGGCCGACATGCAACTGCGCATGCGCCCGCCTTTCCTAAAATTGCCGAGCAGCGGCAACAGCGCTGGCGCACCAGCAGCGGCACCAGTGACACGATGGCGCCGAGTGGCGCCATTTTAAAAAAAATAAAACGTCTCCTGTCCCCCCTCAAAGCCTCTGACCTCCTGGGCCCCCTCCCCCTCGCAGGCAGCCTCTGACCTCCTGTCCCCCCTTAAAGCCTCTGACCTCCTGGGCCCCCTCCCCCTCGCAGGCAGCCTCTGACCTCCTGTCCCCCCCTCAAAGCCTCTGACCTCCTGCCCCCCCCCTTCGCAGCCTCTGACCACCTGCCCCCCCTAGCAGCCTCTGACCTCCTGCCCCCCCTGCAGCCTCTGACCTCCTGCCCCCCCTCGCAGCCTCTGACCTCTTGTCCCCCCCCTGCAGCCTCTGACCTCCTGTCCCCCCCCCTGCAGCCTCTGACCTCCTGTCCCCCCCTTCGCAGCCTCGGACCTCCTGCCCCCCCCCTCGCAGCCTCGGACCTCCTTCCCCCCCCCCCCCTCGCAGCCTCTGACCTCCTGTCCCCCCCCTCGCAGCCTCTGACCTCCTGTCCCCCCCTCGCAGCCTCTGACCTCCTGCCCCCCCTCGCAGCCTCTGACCTCCTGCCCCCCCCTTTCGCAGCCTCTGACCTCCTGTCCCTCCCCCCTTGCAGCCTCTGACCTCCTGTCCCCCCCCCCTTGCAGCCTCTGACCTCCTGTCCCCCCCCCCTTGCAGCCTCTGACCTCCTGTCCCCCCCCCTGAAGCCTCTGACCTCCTGCCCCCCCCTTGCAGCCTCTGACCTCCTGCCCCCCCCCCACAGCCTCTGACCTCCTGTCCCCCCCTTCGCAGCCTCGGACCTCCTGCCCCCCCCTCGCAGCCTCGGACCTCCTTTCCCCCCCTCGCAGCCTCTGACCTCCTGTCCCCCCCTCGCAGCCTCTGACCTCCTGTCCCCCCCTCGCAGCCTCTGACCTCCTGCCCCCCCTCGCAGCCTCTGACCTCCTGCCCCCCCTTTCGCAGCCTCTGACCTCCTGTCCCTCCCCCTTGCAGCCTCTGACCTCCTGTCCCCCCCCTTGCAGCCTCTGACCTCCTGTCCCCCCCCCCCTTGCAGCCTCTGACCTCCTGTCCCCCCCCCTTGCAGCCTCTGACCTCCTGTCCCCCCCCCCTGAAGCCTCTGACCTCCTGCCCCCCCCTTGCAGCCTCTGACCTCCTGCCCCCCCCCCCACAGCCTCTGACCTCTCCTGTTGCCCTCCCCCACAGCCTCTGACCTCTCCTGTTGCCCTCCCCCGCAGCCTCTGACCTTTCCTGTTGTCCCATCCGCAGCCTCTGACCTCCCCTGTCCCATCCGCAGCCTCTGACCTCCCCTGAGTCAAGAGAGGGAGTGCAGCCAGGATGAGGGTCATGGGAGAAGTCAGACATGTATGGACTGCAGAGAGGAAACTATGGGATAAAACCAGAGCCACCAAGCTGGAGCCGACTGACTGAACCCTGCATGATGCACCTAAGAGGAGGTCAGTGACAGCACCGCCAGGCCAGTCTAGGGGGGGGGTCAATACAATATTGTAAGGCGGCACTGATATAAAGGTTTCCCCCTTATATCAGTAAACCCCCTTATCTTAGTGTTTTCTTTCTCTGGTCACCAGAGTCCTCCCCACATTCCCAGAGTTCCCCTTTACATCATAGTATGCAGGATTCCACCTTACAGTGCAAGGGGGAACTCTGATGTAAAGGGCAATGCTGCAGACCCTGATGTAAGTAGGGAGGCTCTCTGAGGACATGGATGTATGGGGGGCTCTCTGGGGACCCCGATATATAGAGGGGCTTTATAGGGATGCTCTCTGGGGACCCTGATGTAAGGGAGGTGCTCTCTGGGGACCCTAATGTAAGGGGGTGCTCTCTGGGGACCCTGATGTAAGGGGGGTGCTCTCTGGGGACCCTAATGTAAGGGGGGTGCTCTCTGGGGACCCTGGTGTAAGGGGTGGCTCTCTGGGAACCCTAATGTAAGGGGGGATCGGCACTGAACACTTGTGACAATAATTAATCATCAGTATAGGGAATACGGTTACAAAGCGTGGTAGAGTAAGGAACAATTAGAGGAACTTACTTTTATTGGCGTGTCTCAATCATGGATGTTTGCGTAATAAGGCGGAAGTGGAATAAATGACTATTTGGCTTGTAGGGAAAGATACATTGATAGGAAGATGCAAGCGGAGTTCAGTCTTCTCTTTGGCACGCTCTCAGCATGAAGTAATATCAGATTTGTCCACCAGGTGGCGAAGAAGTCCGTGTAATCGTGCAGCCACTTCACATTATTATCATCCTGCAGATTTTGGTGTTTATAGAGCGGAGTTAAACTCTTTAAATATTTTTGTACTTTTTGTGTTACCCAATAAGCACCAATTCTGGTGGAAAAACTTCAAAATAATTTATTAAGCACTTTAGTGACATCACAAGAAAATTGCAGGTATACTAGGCTACTTTTATTGCAAATAGTCATTGAAGTCAAATGTGATATCAGGAGAAAGTATTTGGCTGTGCCTACATTTTTTACATTATTAATGACAAATTAATATAAAAGAAGAGTCCCCTAGGTGCCTTTTAGAACAGCACTGGCTAAAAAATTCACCTTCTTTCTGGCATTGTCCTTGGTAGTAATTATTTTATTCCACTAGATGTCTTCAGTCTTCCAGGTTGAATGACTCCCATTCTCCCAGCGTACTTCAGTCCAGAAGACTGAGGACATACTTTGAGTACAGGCTGTCATGGACTCTTAGGCCTGGTTCACACCTATGCAGGTTGCAGTTTGCATATGCCAGGTGCAGTTTTCTTTTTTCAATACACGTTTTTGATCCACTGAAATCTTTAGTACCGAAAACCAGAATCAAGTCCCAGGTCCTTTCCATAAAATGCACAGATGTGAACGTGACCCATAGGAAACCATGTTAAATGGACTGTAGTGTGTTTCTGCAAAACTGAAAATGCACTAAAAAAATGCATAGGTGTGAACCAGGCCTGAGTGTAATGATGCAGAAAGCGGGAATGCTCTTTCCATTATTGAGGACTGCCCACCGCTGGAGAAGGAAGTGAGGAAGAAAACCCGGCTTGTCATGTGACCAGATAAAAAAACAGGGAAATAAATCCGGATAAGATCAATAAGCAAGACAGGGGTTGCTTAGATAAAGTGCATAGTGAATGGAAAGATGATAATGTGCCAGTAGTTGGAGATAAAATCGCAATTAGGCAAGGAACATCATAACATAAAAAGCGTATAAAAACAATGTGGCATATATGTGATAAAGTTGTGAAAAAAACGTGTCTGTGATGAAATTCACAAAAAAAAAGAATATATATAAAGTAAAACGAAAAGCTGGGTGAATCCAATAAAATGGAGTAAGATAAAATGTGAATGCGATTACGAAGTTGCATAAGAGAAAATTGCAATCTAAGTCGCAGTGAGGAGACTAAAATAGGTGATGATGAGGCATCTATTCAGTGACTGGAGTGAATCGCATATATAATATATATATAAAACACAGGATAAAATCGCAAACAAATAAAATAATAAAATTCAATATGTGTCCATGAGAGAAAAATGTGAAATAAAGTTCATTCCATCAGTGCAGTGCAGGTGATTCCGTTGGTGTGATTTGGACTGTGCGATTATTTAGCTGTGGGTATCTTGAGTGGTTTCTAACGATTCCATGCGATCCTAGTGGGGGAGGTGTGGATGGTCCCTTACCTTACAGCTGTAAGGTTACAGCATGTGAGAATGTGGCTCTTTGTGGTTCTTGGTAACCTTCCTCCTTTGGGTGTCTGATGGGTGTCCCAGGTTCTGGTAGTGCTTTAGCAGTATATCCGGTTATAGGGAGGGGGGGGGGGCTCACATATTTGGGAGAAAAGCAAAATACACAGTACAAACGAGCGGCGAGCTCGATAACAACACTGAGCGTCACTTCCGGTCGTTGTGCTAGGCTGGAGTCCCGACACGTGTTCGTCACAGATCACGTGACTTCTTCAGGGGTGCCTAGTGTTTCAAGGAGTGTCCTTAAATAGCCATTGTAATTAAGCTATAGTGGCCATTTTGTTGTGGCCCGATCACCGGAAATGGTAATGGGGCCGCCGCCGGAAGTTAGACGGCGGCCATTTTGGGAGTACACAACAGTGCTGATAGGCTGTAACAGCTCAGTGTCAGCAGAGTGTGTCATGACATGAATAGTATAGCGCCAAGACGTTTGTTTAAAAAGACTGGTAATTGTGCAGCGCAAAACGTTTATGAGGGAAGGTGACAAAAATAGCTGGAAAACTATAAAGTATATTAAAAAACTTTATGGTAGCGACCACGTTTTAAATGACACAGGCAAAGACCAGAGTAATGGTAAAAAATAGACTATTAAAATAATAGTGATAATATATATTAAAATAAAATAAAATTGAATTAAAAGGGCCAGAGGTGTATATGAACATGGCCAAGGTAAAGAAATATAGTTCTTTAAAAATTATTTTTATTTGGAGACAGAGGGGTATTTTTAATCGACCGCAAGTATAGAGAAATATAAAAAAATATAAAAATAAGATACCGGAAATGACGTTTTACATCTGGATAACAATCATTAGGTAAAAAGGGATGTAGAGGTGATTAAAACGAGGATGAGAGAAAGTAAAGCACAGACAGCCCATGTAGGGGTGAAGTGATAAAACTATAAATATGATGAAAGAGAGTAGCAGATTCCAGGAGGAAGAGAATCCAATTGGTAATTTAGGACTAAAAATTGTTGGAACCAGTAGATGGAGCATTAAAACAGATAACATAAATAGGGGTTCTAAAAATCACTGAGGAAGCAGTTGAGATCGAATTCAATGTTTAAGCCATGTGGCGTTAAGGTATCGAGCGTGAAAATCCACTTAGATTCCAACTGACTTATGGTTCTGACCTTATGGCCCCCTCTCCAGTGTTTTACATAAGGTTCTACCCCCCAAAATTTCAAATGTGTGGGGTCCTTTTTGTGGTGGGTTGCGAAATGCCTTGATATATTATGTTTGTCAAAGCCCTTTTGGATGTTTTTGACATGTTCTTTAATACGCACTTTGAGTGGTCTCTTCGTACGGCCTACGTATTGTAACCCACAGGTACATTCCAAGACATACACTGCCCCTACTGTATTACAGCAAATAAATTCATTGATTGTGTGGGTGTTGCCAGTGCTCGTCGATGTAAAATCTTTCTTTTTTTCATTGGGCTTCTTGGCTCTTGTGCAGGCATAGCATCTTTTACAATACGTAGGCCGTACGAAGAGACCACTCAAAGTGCGTATTAAAGAACATGTCAAAAACATCCAAAAGGGCTTTGACAAACATAATATATCAAGGCATTTCGCAACCCACCACAAAAAGGACCCCACACATTTGAAATTTTGGGGGGTAGAACCTTATGTAAAACACTGGAGAGGGGGCCATAAGGTCAGAACCATAAGTCAGTTGGAATCTAAGTGGATTTTCACGCTCGATACCTTAACGCCACATGGCTTAAACATTGAATTCGATCTCAACTGCTTCCTCAGTGATTTTTAGAACCCCTATTTATGTTATCTGTTTTAATACTCCATCTACTGGTTCCAACAATTTTTAGTCCTAAATTACCAATTGGATTCTCTTCCTCCTGGAATCTGCTACTCTCTTTCATCATATTTATAGTTTTATCACTTCACCCCTACATGGGCTGTCTGTGCTTTACTTTCTCTCATCCTCGTTTTAATCACCTCTACATCCCTTTTTACCTAATGATTGTTATCCAGATGTAAAACGTCATTTCCGGTATCTTATTTTTATATTTTTTTATATTTCTCTATACTTGCGGTCGATTAAAAATACCCCTCTGTCTCCAAATAAAAATAATTTTTAAAGAACTATATTTCTTTACCTTGGCCATGTTCATATACACCTCTGGCCCTTTTAATTCAATTTTATTTTATTTTAATATATATTATCACTATTATTTTAATAGTCTATTTTTTACCATTACTCTGGTCTTTGCCTGTGTCATTTAAAACGTGGTCGCTACCATAAAGTTTTTTAATATACTTTATAGTTTTCCAGCTATTTTTGTCACCTTCCCTCATAAACGTTTTGCGCTGCACAATTACCAGTCTTTTTAAACAAACGTCTTGGCGCTATACTATTCATGTCATGACACACTCTGCTGACACTGAGCTGTTACAGCCTATCAGCACTGTTGTGTACTCCCTAACTTCCGGCGGCGGCCCCATTACCATTTCCGGTGATCGGGCCACAACAAAATGGCCACTATAGCTTAATTACAATGGCTATTTAAGGACACTCCTTGAAACACTAGGCACCCCTGAAGAAGTCACGTGATCTGTGACGAACACGCGTCGGGACTCCAGCCTAGCACAACGACCGGAAGTGACGCTCAGTGTTGTTATCGAGCTCGCCGCTCGTTTGTACTGTGTATTTTGCTTTTCTCCCAAATATGTGAGCCCCCCCCCCTCCCTATAACCGGATATACTGCTAAAGCACTACCAGAACCTGGGACACCCATCAGACACCCAAAGGAGGAAGGTTACCAAGAACCACAAAGAGCCACATTCTCACATGCTGTAACCTTACAGCTGTAAGGTAAGGGACCATCCACACCTCCCCCACTAGGATCGCATGGAATCGTTAGAAACCACTCAAGATACCCACAGCTAAATAATCGCACAGTCCAAATCACACCAACGGAATCACCTGCACTGCACTGATGGAATGAACTTTATTTCACATTTTTCTCTCATGGACACATATTGAATTTTATTATTTTATTTGTTTGCGATTTTATCCTGTGTTTTATATATATATTATATATGCGATTCACTCCAGTCACTAAATAGATGCCTCATCATCACCTATTTTAGTCTCCTCACTGCGACTTAGATTGCAATTTTCTCTTATGCAACTTCGTAATCGCATTCACATTTTATCTTACTCCATTTTATTGGATTCACCCAGCTTTTCGTTTTACTTTATATATATTCTTTTTTTTTTGAGAATTTCATCACAGACACGTTTTTTTCACAACTTTATCACATATATGCCACATTGTTTTTATACGCTTTTTATGTTATGATGTTCCTTGCCTAATTGCGATTTTATCTCCAACTACTGGCACATTATCATCTTTCCATTCACTATGCACTTTATCTAAGCAACCCCTGTCTTGCTTATTGATCTTATCCGGATTTATTTCCCTGTTTTTTTATCCGTTCTTAGCTTAGTTTAATTGTTTGCGCACCACTACTTCTTTTACTATACTACCTTCTGGGTTCAGACATTTCCCCCAGTGTGCGCTGCATCGCATTAGTTTCTCCTTGTGTGAGCGCAGGATTATCTTTTTATCTATATACTTGTCATGTGACCAGCCTAAAGACATATGCAAAAGGTATGTATATTTAGAATTTTTTTTAACGAAAAAGCAAAAATTACAGCTGTGGGTCATCTCCAGGAAAATTTGGTGGGCAATCTCAGAGTTGGGCTTAAAGGAGTTGTAAAGACAGAAGATTTTTTATCTTAATACATTCTATGCATTTTGTGTGTAGCAGAATCCCCAGCCCCCCCCCCCCCCCAATACTTACCTGACCCCCATCTCTCTCCAGCGATGTCCACGAGTGTCTAAGCCATCCAGGGCACTGCTCCTGACTAGGGATGAGCCGAACACCCCCGGGTTCGGTTCGCACCAGAACCTTCGAACCGACCGAAAGTTCGCGCGAATTTTCGAACCCTATACGTTATAATGGACGCGAACGTTCGAAATCAAAAGTGCTAATTACAACGGCCAATATGCATGTTAATGTCATAAAACAGGTTTGGGGACCCGGGTCCTGCCCCAGGGGACATATATCAATGCAAAAAGAACTTTTAAAAACTAACGTTTTTTCGGGAGCAGTCATTTTAATGATGCATAAAGTGAAAAAAAAAAAGTGAAATTTTCCTTTAAATATGGTACCTGGGGGGTGTCTAAAGTATGCCTGTGAAGTGGCATGTGTTTCCCGTGTTTAGAACTGTCCTTGCACAAAATGACATTTGTAAAGGAAAAAAAGAAGCCATTTAAAACCACTTGCGGCTTTAGGTTTGTTCTTAAGTAGAATCTGAACAGGTACATTATGAAGTGTAGCTCCATCCCAAAAAAATCTATTTTTAAGCTTTTTGGAGAACATAGGGAGGGGTTATCACCCCTGTAACATTTGCTGTCTTTGCACATCTGTTCAGAACATGTCACCTAACTTTCCGTCCCAATGACAAATGTTTTTGGAAAAAGTGGGGTTTTAATTGAAACAAGGATTGGTGATAAAGTATCAGTAGAGAGGAGATACCTTTTTCCCAAATTAAATCTAACAGGATAGAATTTCCCTTCCTAGGGGTAGATTTCCTCTCACTTCCTGTTTTCTCTTTCCATTTGCAAGTAGGAGTCGTTTGTAAGTTGGATGTTTGAAAGTAGGGGCCTGGCGTATATACTCTGCAGAAATTTGCCCTATTAGATGTTGGTGTAGCCACAAGACTGGTGGGCACAGGAATGGGCCCTGCTGTGAGTTAATAGATCAAGATTTGTAATTGCATGCACCTGTTGAACAGGGCAGAAAAATTGGGGGTGGTGGTGGTGGTGGTGGACGGTTTTGCCACAAGACTGTAAGCTCTCACAGTTACTCTTGGTGGGCGCAGGAATGGGCCCTGCTGTGAGTTATTAGATCAAGATTTGTAATTGCAAGCACCTGATGAACAGGGCAGAAAAATTGGGCCTTTGGCGGTGGTGGTGGACGGTGTTGCCACAAGACTGTAGGCCCTCATAGTTACTCTTAGTGGGCGCAGGAATGGGCCCTGCTGTGAGTTATTAGATCAAGATTTGTAATTGCAAGCACCTGATGAACAGGGCAGAAAAATTGGGCCTTTGGCGGTGGTGGTGGACGGTGTTGCCACAAGACTGCAGGCCCTCATAGTTACTCTTGGTGGGCGCAGGAATGGGCCCTGCTGTGAACTATTAGATCAAGATTTGTAATTACCCGCCCCTGTTAAACAGGGGCTGAAAAATTGTGCCTTAGGCACTGGTGCTGGTGCCACAACACTGCAACACGGCCCTCACAGAGACTGTACTTGGAGCACAGCAGTCACACGTGTTGCGAAGCATTTTTTTAAAAAAATTGTAAGTACCCACCCCTGTTAAACAGGGGCTGAAAAATTGTGCCTTAGGCACTGGTGCTGGTGCCACAACACTGCAACACGGCCCTCACAGAGACTGTACTTGGAGCACAGCAGTCACACGTGTTGCGAAGCATTTTTTTAAAAAATTGTAAGTACCCGCCCCTGTTAAACAGGGGCTGAAAAATTGTGCCTTAGGCACTGGTGCTGGTGCCACAACACTGCAACACGGCCCTCACAGAGACTGTACTTGGAGCACAGCAGTCACACGTGTTGCGAAGCATTTTTTTAAAAAATTGTAAGTACACGCCCCTGTTAAACAGGGGCTGAAAAATTGTGCCTTAGGCACTGGTGCTGGTGCCACAACACTGCAACCCGGCCCTCACAGATACTGTACTTGGAGCACAGCAGTCACACGTGTTGCGAAGCATTTTTTTAAAAAAATTGTAAGTACCCACCCCTGTTAAACAGGGGCTGAAAAATTGTGCCTTAGGCACTGGTGCTGGTGCCACAACACTGCAACACGGCCCTCACAGAGACTGTACTTGGAGCACAGCAGTCACACGTGTTGCAAAGCATTTTTTTAAAAAATTGTAAGTACACGCCCCTGTTAAACAGGGGCTGAAAAATTGTGCCTTAGGCACTGGTGTGGTGGCATGGATCATTGAGGAGGAGGAAGAGGATAGTCAGTGAACATAAGAGGACAGTCACTCAGCATCAGCATAGGCAGTCTTGAAGGGATGTGACATTAAAAATTATTCGGTTATATCCGCCTCAGGTGCCTGGTAGCTGGTGGTGATCCAAGACTGATTCATTTTGATGAATGTCAGTCGATCAACCGAGGCGGTGGACAGGCGCACCCTATGATCAGTCACAAATCCTCCAGCAGCACTGAATGTGCGTTCGGAAAGAACGCTGGAGGCAGGACAGGCCAGTAGCTCAATTGCATACTGTGCAAGCTCTGGCCAGTGATCCATCCTCAGGACCCAGTAAGCCAGAGGATTTTCGGTGGGAAAGGTGTCCAAGTCTGACCTTGCCCCAAGGTATTCCTGCACCATGTATATCAGACGCTGGCGATGGTTGCTGAAACCGATCATACCTTGGGGCTGCGGACTAAAAAATTGTCTGAACGCATCGGTCAGACGTCCACCTTCCCCACCGCTCCTTCTGCCACTGACCGAAGCCTCAGCAACTCGTCGCCCAGGACCAGGAGTTTGTAGCCTCCCAGTTTCTGGGAACGCGTTGCACAGACCTTTCTGCAAGGCCTCCCTGAGATGTCTCATCCTCTGCTCCCTCTGCGACGGCAAGATAAGGTCCGCAACCTTACCCTTGTACCGCGGATCAAGGAGAGTGGCCAGCCAGTAATGGTCCCTCTCCTTGATCCGAAGAACACGAGGATCCTTCCGCAGGCTTTGCAGGATCAGGGAGGCCATGCAGCGTAGGTTAGCTGAGGCATTCGGTCCGGAGTCTTCTGGGTCACTGAGGATGACATGATCGCCAGCCACCTCCTCCCAGCCACGTACAAGTCCACTGGTTTGTTGGGACTGTACATCATCCCTAAAAGACTGCTGCTGCTGATGCTGAGTGCCAGGCTCCACCTCCATGCTCACACAATCCTCCTCCTCCTCCTCCTCCTCCTCATCCTCTTCCTGTGTGATGGGTGGGACAGAAGGAACACTGTCCGGATAAAGGGGGCCTTGAGAGGCAAGGAAGTCCTCCTCTTCCTGCCTCTGTTCTGCCTCAAGTGCCCTGTCCATTATCCCACGCAGCGTATGCTCCAACAGGTGGACAAGAGGGACAGTGTCACTGATGCATGCACTGTCACTGCTCACCATCCTCGTGGCCTCCTCAAATGGTGAGAGGACAGTGCATGCATCCCTGATCATGCTCCACTGACGTGGGGAAAAAAAACCAAGCTCCCCTGACCCTGTCCTGGTGCCGTAGTCGCAAAGGTACTCATTGATGGCCCTCTGCTGCGTGTGCAGTCGCTGCAGCATGGCCAACGTTGAGTTCCACCTGGTGGGCATGTCACATATTAGGCGGTTCTTGGGCAGGTTCAGCTCCTTTTGCAGCTCAGTCAGCCGAGCACTGGCATTATAAGATCGGCGGAAATGCACACAGACTTTCCTGGCCTGCCTCAGGACATCCTGTAAGCCTGGGAACCTGCCCAAGAACCGCTGCACCACCAGGTTGAGGACGTGAGCCATGCAGGGCACATGGGTGAGCTGCCCCTGTCGCAGGGCGGAGAGGAGGTTGGTGCCATTGTCAGAAACGACCATTCCTGGCTTAAGCTGACGTGGCGTCAACCACCTCTCGGCCTGCCCCTGCAGAGCTGCCAGAACCTCTGGCCCAGTGTGGCTCCTGTCCCCCAAACACACCAGCGCAAGCACGGCATGGCATCTTTTTGCCTGCGTACTTGCGTAGCCCCTTGTACGCCTACGGAGCACCGCTGGTTCCAAGGACAGAGCACTGGAGGAAGAAGAAGAGGAGGGGGTGGAGGAGAGAGGTGTGTCACAACCAGTAGCAGTAGTCGCGTTTTGGAGGCGTGGTGGCGGAACAACCTCCAACACTACTGCACCTTGTCCTGCATCCCTCCCAGCTGCCAATAGAGTGACCCAATGGGCCGTGAAAGAAAGGTACCTTCCCTGTCCATGCCTGCTGGACCATGAGTCAGCGGTAATATGCACCTTACCGCTGACCGCCCTGTCCAGCGAGGCATGGACATTGCCCTCCACATGCCGGTAGAGAGACGGAATCGCCTTCCGCGAGAAAAAGTGGCGTTTGGGAACCTGCCACTGAGGAACCGCACATTGAACAAACTCACGGAAGGGGGCCGAGTCTACCAACTGAAAAGGCAGCAGTTGAAGTGCTAGCAATTTAGCCAGGCTAGCATTCAACCGCTGGGCATGTGGATGGCTGGGAGTGTACTTCTTTCTACGGTCCAGCAGCTGGGGCAGGGAAATTTGCCTGCTGCAATCGGACGTCGGTGTACTGCAAGTACTTGGTTGTGACACACCTAATTCTACACCTTCAGTCCTCTCAGAGCAGCTTTTAGAGAGGACTGAAGGTGTAGTGGGGATGGAGATCCCAGCTGAGGAGGAGCAAGGAGAGGTCCGCTTAGTTCTTTGGTGTGGGTCTTTTATGTGTGCCTGCCAACGAGCTGCATGGCAGGTCGCCATATGTCTGGTCATGCTTGTGGTGCCCAAGCGGCTGATGTTTTGGCCACGCGAGATACGCTTGAGACAAATATTGCAAATAGCAGTGGTGCGATCTGCTGCACTCGTCTCAAAAAAGGCCCACACCAAAGAACTTTTCTGATAACGTGCAGAGGCAGCGCCCTGCACAGGCGGAGCTCTGCGGTGTTGTACAGTTGCTGTGCTGGCCTCTACCTGGCCTCCAGGGGGCATCCTGCCTCGTTGGACATGTGACGCCGCATCCTCCTCCTCCTCGTCCTCCTCCTCATCCTCTCTCCCTTCAGGCACCCACGTGGAGTCAGTGACCTCATCATCCCCTCCCTCTTCACCACTAGAGCAAACCTGGCAGTAAGCTGCAGCTGGTGGAACAGTACTGCCAGATTCCTCAAGCTGGGTATCATCATCCGAGCCTTCGAATCGTTGGGCATCCTCCTGGAGCATGTACCCAACACTGTGCTCAAAGAGTTCGGGGGACTCCTCAGGAGGACATGGTGGGTCTAGGGAAGGGGTGGCTGATGATGCTCTGTCAGTACCCTGAGCCTGGGTGAGAGAGGATGAGGAGGATGAGGAGGGCTTGGTCATCCATTCTACCAAGCCTTCAGCATGATGCGGCTCCACATGTCCAGCTGCCGAAAACAAAGACGCGCGTGTCCCATGGCCACGTGCTGATGACGATGCACGACCACGTCCACGTCCACGGCCACGTCCACTAGAAACAG
Source organism: Lithobates sylvaticus (assembly GCA_028564925.1). NCBI lineage: Eukaryota > Metazoa > Chordata > Amphibia > Anura > Ranidae > Lithobates > Lithobates sylvaticus. Next base: position 358,788,480 of record CM053026.1, on the reverse strand, counting down.
AGCCTGCCTGCCCTGTGTTCTTGGCTCTGCACGCTCTGCCTCCCCTTGGTGGTCTTCCAGCCATTGTAGTCGGTAGTCCTGTGGGTGCTGCTGAGAAGAATATATAGGAGCTCTGTGTGATGCCACTAACACACTAGAAGTCCTATGGGTGCTTCTGCAAAGAAAATATAGGAGCTCTGTGTGATGCCACTAACACACTAGAAGTCCTATGGGTGCTTCTGCAAAGAAAATAGAGGAGCTCTGTGTGATGCCACTAACACACTAGAAGTCCTGTGGGTGCTTCTGCAAAGAAAATAGAGGAGCTCTGTGTGATGCCACTAACACACTAGAAGTCCTGTGGGTGCTGCTGAGAAGAAAATAGAGGAGCTCTGTGTGATGCCACTAACACACTAGAAGTCCTGTGGGTGCTTCTGCAAAGAAAATAGAGGAGCTCTGTGTGATGCCACTAACACACTAGAAGTCCTGTGGGTGCTTATGCAAAGAAAATAGAGGAGCTCTGTGTGATGCCACTAACACACTAGAAGTCCTGTGGGTGCTTCTGCAAAGAAAATAGAGGAGCTCTGTGTGATGCCACTAACACACTAGAAGTCCTGTGGGTGCTTCTGCAAAGAAAATAGAGGAGCTCTGTGTGATGCCACTAACACACTAGAAGTCCTGTGGGTGCTGCTGAAAGAAAATATAGGAGCTCTGTGTGATGCCACTAACACACTAGAAGTCCTATGGGTGCTTCTGCAAAGAAAATATAGGAGCTCTGTGTGATGCCACTAACACACTAGAAGTCCTATGGGTGCTTCTGCAAAGAAAATAGAGGAGCTCTGTGTGATGCCACTAACACACTAGAAGTCCTGTGGGTGCTTCTGCAAAGAAAATAGAGGAGCTCTGTGTGATGCCACTAACACACTAGAAGTCCTGTGGGTGCTGCTGAGAAGAAAATAGAGGAGCTCTGTGTGATGCCACTAACACACTAGAAGTCCTGTGGGTGCTTCTGCAAAGAAAATAGAGGAGCTCTGTGTGATGCCACTAACACACTAGAAGTCCTGTGGGTGCTTATGCAAAGAAAATAGAGGAGCTCTGTGTGATGCCACTAACACACTAGAAGTCCTGTGGGTGCTTCTGCAAAGAAAATAGAGGAGCTCTGTGTGATGCCACTAACACACTAGAAGTCCTATGGGTGCTTCTGCAAAGAAAATAGAGGAGCTCTGTGTGATGCCACTAACACACTAGAAGTCCTGTGGGTGCTTCTGCAAAGAAAATAGAGGAGCTCTGTGTGATGCCACTAACACACTAGAAGTCCTGTGGGTGCTTATGCAAAGAAAATAGAGGAACTCTGTGTGATGCCACTAACACACTAGAAGTCCTGTGGGTGCTTATGCAAAGAAAATAGAGGAGCTCTGTGTGATGCCACTAACACACTAGAAGTCCTGTGGGTGCTTCTGCAAAGAAAATAGAGGAGCTCTGTGTGATGCCACTAACACACTAGAAGTCCTGTGGGTGCTGCTGAGAAGAAAATAGAGGAGCTCTGTGCGATGGGACTAACACACTTCAAGTCCTATAGGTGCTTCTGAGAAGAAAATGTAGGTCTGTGTGTAATGGGACTAACACACTTCAAGTCCTATAGGTGCTTCTGGGAAGAAAATGTAGGTCTGTGTGTAATGGGACTAACACACTTCAAGTCCTATAGGTGCTTCTGGGAACAAAATATATGATCTCTGTGTGATGGGACTAACACACTTCAAGTCCTATAGGTGCTTCTGGGAAGAAAATGTAGGTCTGTGTGTGATGGGACTAACACACTTCAAGTCCTATAGGTGCTTCTGGGAAGAAATAAAGGTCTGTGTGATGGGACTAACACACTTCAAGTCCTATAGGTGCTTCTGGGAACAAAATATATGATCTCTGTGTGATGGGACTAACACACTTCAAGTCCTATAGGTGCTTCTGGGAAGAAAATGTAGGTCTGTGTGTAATGGGACTAACACACTTCAAGTCCTATAGGTGCTTCTGGGAAGGAAATAAATGTCTGTGTGATGGGACTAACACACTTCAAGTCCTATAGGTGCTTCTGGGAAGAAAATGTAGGTCTGTGTGTAATGGGACTAACACACTTCAAGTCCTATAGGTGCTTCTGGGAACAAAATATAGGAGCTCTGCCTGCCTGCCACTAACACACTACAAGTCCTATAGGTGCTTCTGGGAACAAAATATAGGAGCTCTGCCTGCCTGGGACGAACACACTACAAGTCCTATAGGTGCTTCTGGGAAGAAAATGTAGGTCTGTGTGTAATGGGACTAACACACTTCAAGTCCTATAGGTGCTTCTGGGAACAAAATATATGATCTCTGTGTGATGGGACTAACACACTTCAAGTCCTATAGGTGCTTCTGGGAAGAAAATGTAGGTCTGTGTGTAATGGGACTAACACACTTCAAGTCCTATAGGTGCTTCTGGGAACAAAATATATGATCTCTGTGTGATGGGACTAACACACTTCAAGTCCTATAGGTGCTTCTGGGACTAACACACTTCAAGTCCTATAGGTGCTTCTGGGAAAAAATGTAGGTCTGTGTGTGATGGGACTAACACACTTCAAGTCCTATAGGTGCTTCTGGGAAGAAAATGTAGGTCTGTGTGTAATGGGACTAACACACTTCAAGTCCTATAGGTGCTTCTGGGAACAAAATATAGGAGCTCTGCCTGCCTGCCACGAACACACTACAAGTCCTATAGGTGCTTCTGGGAACAAAATCTAGGAGCTCTGCCTGCCTGTCACTAACACACTTCAAGTCCTATAGGTGCTTCTGGGAAGAAAATGTAGGTCTGTGTGTAATGGGACTAACACACTTCAAGTCCTATAGGTGCTTCTGGGAACAAAATATATGATCTCTGTGTGATGGGACTAACACACTTCAAGTCCTATAGGTGCTTCTGGGAAGAAAATGTAGGTCTGTGTGTAATGGGACTAACACACTTCAAGTCCTATAGGTGCTTCTGGGAACAAAATATATGATCTCTGTGTGATGGGACTAACACACTTCAAGTCCTATAGGTGCTTCTGGGAAGAAAATGTAGGTCTGTGTGTAATGGGACTAACACACTTCAAGTCCTATAGGTGCTTCTGGGAAGAAAATGTAGGTCTGTGTGTAATGGGACTAACACACTTCAAGTCCTATAGGTGCTTCTGGGAACAAAATATAGGAGCTCTGCCTGCCTGCTACGAACACACTACAAGTCCTATAGGTGCTTCTGGGAACAAAATATAGGAGCTCTGCCTGCCTGCCACTAACACACTACAAGTCCTATAGGTGCTTCTGGTAACAAAATATAGGAGCTCTGCCTGCCTGCCACGAACACACTACAAGTCCTATAGGTGCTTCTGGTAACAAAATATAGGAGCTCTGCCTGCCTGCCACTAACACACTACAAGTCCTATAGGTGCTTCTGGGAACAAAATATAGGAGCTCTGCCTGCCTGCCACGAACACACTACAAGTCCTATAGGTGCTTCTGGGAACAAAATATAGGAGCTCTGCCTGCCTGCCACGAACACACTACAAGCCCCTCTTTCTTAATCAATCTTTGTAACTGAATCTATCTAACTCAATCTCTGTAAGTAAATCTCTCTAACTAACTAAATCCAGCAGAGTGTCACAGAATCAGCCTGCTCAATCTGCGCCGGAACAGCATGTGACCGGCGCAGACGGCGTGGCGGCCTTTTATAGGGGGGGGGTGTACTACAGCCCCTGAGCTGTAATTGGCTACAGGCGTCCTGCCTGTAGCCAATTATGGCTCTTCGAAATTCCGGGGCTGTGATTGGCCAAGCATGCGGGGTCACAGTGCATGCTTGGCCAATCATCAGCCAGCAATGCGCCGCGCCGGCCGCAATGCATTGCGGGGCCGCTCGCATCACACGAACGTGATGCGAGCGGCCAAAATAGTTCTGGGCTCGCCGAGCGAGCGAACGCCCGGTGCTCGATGCGAACGTGGGTTCGCATCGAGCACCGGGCCCATTCCTACTCCTGACCGACTGAGACACAACAGCAGCGTCACTGCCTCCTGTGGCTGTAAATCAAAGTTAGTCAGCCAATCAGGGCTCTGTGTCTGAATGGCTCTGACTCGGCTCAGGTGCCCCCATAAGAAGCTGCTGGCTGAGGGGGCACTCGACAGAAGGAAGGGGCCAGGAGCTGCATGCAAAGAAGGACCCAAGAAGAGGAGGGTCCGGGCTGCTCTGTGCAAAACCAACTGCACAGAGGAGGTGAGTATGACATGTTTAAAAAAAACAAGACTTTACAATCACTTTAACCACATGCCGACCGCGCTATAGTCAAAAGACGGCTACAGCGCGGTCGGCTTATCCTGGGTGGACGTCCTACGGGGCGCGCGCGCACTCGGGAACATCCGTGACCGCCGGGTCCCGAGGACCCGGCGCATCACGGTAAACGGCCGCTGATAGCGGCCGTTTACCACGTGTTCGCTCCGTCAAATGACGGAGCGATCACATGTACACAAACCGGCGTCACGTCATGACGCCGGTTCCTCCCTCTCCTCTCTGTACCGATCGGTACAGAGAAGAGAGAAGCGGAGAGGGGGGAGAGACGGGACCAGCGCTGTGGGCTGGATGTGTAGTGCCCACAGCGCTGGTCAATACACTGCCACCACTGTGCAATACTCTGCCACCACTGTGCAATACTCTGCCACCACTGTGCAATGCTCTGCAACCACTGTGCAATGCTCTGCCACCACTGTGCAATAATCTGCCACCACTGTGCAATACTCTGCCACCACTGTGCAATGCTCTGCAACCACTGTGCAATGCTCTGCCACCACTATGCAATGCTCTGCCACCAACCACTGTGCAATGCTCTGCCACCACTGTGCAATAATCTGCCACCACTGTGCAATGCTCTGCAACCACTGTGCAATGCTCTGCCACCACTGTGCAATGCTCTGCCACCACTGTGCAATACTCTGCCACCACTGTGCAATACTCTGCCACCACTGTGCAATGCTCTGCAACCACTGTGCAATGCTCTGCCACCACTATGCAATGCTCTGCCACCAACCACTGTGCAATGCTCTGCCACCACTGTGCAATACTCTGCAACCACTGTGCAATGCTCTGCCACCAACCACTGTGCAATGCTCTGCCACCACTGTGCAATACTCTGCAACCACTGTGCAATGCTCTGCAACCACTGTGCAATACTCTGCCCCCACTGTGCAACGCTCTGCCCCCACTGTGCAACGCTCTGCCCTCACTGTGCAACGCTCTGCCCTCACTGTGCAACGCTCTGCCCCACTGTGCAACGCTCTGCCCCCACTGTGCAATGCTCTGCAACCACTGTGCAACACTCTGCAACCACTGTGCAACGCTCTGCAACCACTGTGCAACACTCTGCAACCACTGTGCAACGCTCTGCCACCACTGCAATGCTCTGCAACCACTGTGCAATGCTCTGCCACCACTGTGCAACACTGCAATACTCTGCCAGTACTCGCCAATGCTCTGCCAATACTCACCAATACTCTGCCAATACTCGCCAAAACTCTGCCAATACACTGCAATAAATTTTAAAAGAAACAAAGAATTTTATTTTATTTTTTTTACCGAATTTTCAGTGTATTTTGATTTATAGCGCAAAAATGAAAAAACCCAGCGGTGATTAAATACCACCAAAAGAAAGCTCTATTTGTGTGAAAAAAAGGACACAAAATTCATTTGGGTACAGTGTGAGAGCACCGAAAGCTGAAAATTGGTCTGGTTAGGAAGGGGGTTTAAGTGCCCAGTGGTCAAGTGGTTAAAGCAATGATAAGATGGCTACAAGAGCATGTTAGTGAATTATTGTGGACAGCACTTGTGAGAGAACTGTAAGTACCCCGCTCTTGTCAAATGTACCAGCAATAAACTGGGACCAGGCCAGGAAATTACTAGTTCCATGCTGGTAGAAAAGGAAGAAGAAAAAATGGGACTTTACATGAGGCACGGTGTCAATGTGTACTATATCAATAATTAGCAATATATAATATAATCATAAAGAATTAATGTTTTAGACATAAAAATAATAATGATAAAGTATTTAATAAATGTTGAATGAATGAATGACTTGTATAGCGCTACCTATGCGAACTGAATCGCCTCAGGGCGCGTTTTGCCACTGGTGTCCATCTGTGGTATAGTGTGGTCCTTGCCCTGTGGGATCCCGACACGCTTACAAACACATACAACATACACATATTTGGCCAATTTTTATCGACAGGATTTAATTAACCTACCAGCATGTCTTTGGAGTTCAGCAGACATTATTAGTACATTCACCAATACATTCAGTATAAATGCCAGACAATGTGGACATGATTAACAGAGTATATCCACATAAACTCGTGCATCAATGATAAAAGCATTTACATATACAGATTAAAAATTCATACTTAAAGCAAGCTTGTCTTGGCACCCTATGTTGGAAACTTGACGCGTTTCGTGGCATACAGCCACTCATCAGAAGTTAGATGCATAGTTATACTAGGACAAATGGATAATAAATATATTAATATATGATACCCTCTAGGGAGGGGGGACATCACGTAAACAAGCCAATCCTCAATTGCTCACAAAGCAGCTCATAGGCTGAGACCAGCTCCTATGGGGGAGTGAGCGTGGTCCTGGATAGGCTGTCTCAATGCTCTTGAGAATTGTAATTGTGTTAGCCAGTCTTTTGATTTAGGAACCGTAGGGTCTGACTCTGGAATCAGTATACATATTTTTTTTTAAGCCGTTCCGACCCGATCCCACGCTGAGCTGTCAGCGGCGGCTTCACTGTGGAAGGGGGTGCAGAGGACATATCCGACAACAGAAGCTCCATAGTAAGTCTATGGATGACGTCACTACCCATGTCCTTTGCAGAGCTTCCGCCGCTTGAGACCAGATTGGATCGGCTTCAGAAAGGCGACTTCTTCGTTACAGGGCTAGATAGGTTAGGCTTGTATCGTGGATGTCTTTAGATGTAGCAATTTTAGTGTTAGGGTGGACTTCCCCTTTAAAATGTATAAGGCTGCATTCACACCTGAGCAGAGTGACTTTAAGGCGTTTTTATGGAAGAGTTTTACAAAGGTTTTTCTTGTTAAATTTGTTTATTGAGAAAAAAAAAGGCATGGGGAATATAACAGACCATTTAGAGGAAGTTCAGCTGCAACATCCATATTGGAAAGAACATAACTATTACAAGCGTTTTTTTATCTTCAGGGGTTTTTGTTTATAGAAATAGAAAGCACTAGGATGAGCAGAAAACAGGAGAAAAAAACGCTCATAAAAAGCTCATGTTGCACTTTGTTTTCAGATGTTCCCATTGAAGTCTATGGGGCCCAATCTGCCAAAAAAGAAGAGAAGTACTTTTTTGAGTGACAGGCATTTTGCTTCAGGCAACAGAATGCTCAAATGTGAACAGGGGCCTATGAAATGAATGGGATTTGGCTTGTTGAGCTTTTTAGAGGTGTGAACGGGGCCTAAATCAGGAATTCTTAACCTTTTTTCAATCACCAAAGTATGCAAAATCTTGAGTTACATTCGTCTAAAATTTTAAAAAATCAAACAAAGGAAGACGTGGTCCCTCCCAAAATCTATACCAAACCATTATCCAAACATGAAGACTGGCTGACCAAGAAAGGGGCCTGAACCATGCCAGGCCACATGCCCTCAACATGGTTGGGGTACCTTGGTGGGTAGGAAAGCCCTGGAAAGGCACCTTGCCACCCTGTCCTTAGCCTGGTGGGTGTGGGGGTCTCTAAGGACATCATTTTTGATCTTTGTGGAGATTTGCATCCTGGTTTGGTGCAAGATTCATCCTCATCTTGGTCTTGATGGGGCCATTGGTGACCATTGTCATGTGATGGGAAATCCAAATTTTTACAGTTGTCACCGCAACAGGAGGTGAGGGGCAAATGACCTCCTCTTTGAAGAGATTTCTTCTCACTTCCCGTTGCATCTCTGAGAATCACAGTGAAGGGAAATATCCCTAACAGGACACAGATGGCAAGACCCAGATTATCTGGTTTATCCCTTCACTACTTAATTAAAAAAAAAAAAAGTTTTGGCTTTGAATGTACTTTCAACCTATAAAAGCATTGCAGACATTTCTAGACTAAGATTTCCGGATCGTGTGTACACTACTTTCGAGAGCCGATAGAGAACGACAGTTCATCCGATATTATTCGGACAAGCATGAAAATTTTCCTTGTACAATATCAGATTGTCCAATTTCCGAAAATACAATACAAATACATTACAACACATGACATCACTTTCGATTTTTTTTTTGTCGTACGAGGATTTTCGTGACTTTATTTACTTGCGACTATTAAGCGAAAAAGGTTGTATGATCTGTCAATATTCGGATTGTGTGTATGGGCCATTAAGGGAGGGTTATAACCCTTGTCAGATTTTTTTTTCACCATCTGTGTCCCATTGCGGTTTATTTACTAACGCTAGAGAGAATTTAGATACAATTCTTCATGAAAACTAGGGCTGCAACTGATGATTATTTTCATAATCGATTAGTTGGCCAATTATTGTTTTGATTATTAATAATAATAATAATAACCTTAAAAAAAGTGTAAATAGAAATAACCAACTATATGGTTAGGGAGCAAAATCTCGAATCCACTCTGAGAAGAACAGACAGAAGAGATATTATTAGAGGAGATATACTGTATATATTCTTTGAGGAGATATATATACTGTACATACTATTAGAGGAGATATACTGTATATACTATTAGAGATTGAATCTGGTAAATGTCATCAGACTCAGATCACATTTTTTATTTAACCACTTACCCACTGGGCACTTAAACCCTCTTCCTAACCAGACCAATTTTCAGCTTTTGGTGCTCTCACACTTTGAATGACAATTACTCAGTCATGCAACACTGTACCCAAATAAATTTTTTGTCCTTTTTTTCACACAAATAGAGCTTTCTTTAGGTGGTATTTAATCACCGCTGTTTTTTTTTTTTTTTGCGCTATAAATCAAAAAATACTGAAAATTCTGTAAAAAAAAAATTCTTTGTTTCTATTAAAATTTATTGCAGAGTATTGGAGTGTTGCACAGTATTGGCAGAGTATTGCACAGTGTTGGCAGAGTATTGTACAGTGCTGGCAGAGTATTGCACAGTGGTGGCAGAGTATTGCACAGTGCTGTCACTGACCAGCGCTGTGGGCACTACATATCCAGCCCACAGCGCTGGTCCCATCTCTCCCCCTCTCCGCTTCTCCCCTCTCACTGTACCGATCGGTACAGAGAGGGGAGGGAGGAACCGGCGTCATGACGTGACGCCGGTTTGTGTACATGTGATATCGCCGTCATTTGACGGAGCGATCATGTGGTAAACGGTCGCTATCAGCCGTGATCTGTGATGCGCCGGGTCCGGAGGAACCGGTGGTCACGGATGTTCCTGAGTACGCGCCCCAGGGGGTGCGTGGGAGCAAGGTTCTGGGAGGACGTCCTACGGACATCCACCCAGAATAAGCCGACCGTGCTGTAGCCGGCTTTCGGCTATGGCCCGGTCGGCATGTGGTTAAAGAAAAAAAAAATGAAAGACTGTTTTGTGGATTTTCAGACAGAACTGTAATATATTATATGCCGGCCATGTCTTCCTTCAAAAAAAAAAAATTAAATTTTAAGAATGTTCGTTCGATTTTCTAATTATTAGTGGGGTCAAAATCAGTGATGGGAAAATTCTATTTTCATAATCGATTAATTGTTTCGGCCCTAATAGAAACCAATCCGCTTCCAGGTTTTATTGCCAAAGCTTAATTGTGTGATTAGGGGGAATAATATCGCGCTAAACTTTGGTGAATAACTGAACAAACAGGTATAACCCCAAGCAGCTACATACAAATGTGACGAAAATTCTATCAATAATGGAAGTAAAAAATGTAGCGCTAAGCATAAAGAAGATACACTAAGAAGTGCCACAAAATAAATCAAATCACAAAGGTAAAACAGAGTGACTCCCTGTGTTTGAACAAGCAGAGTTTAGAAGCCGATTGGTTTCTATGCAGAAATGTGACTAATTTTGCACTCTTTAGCTTTAGTAAATAAGCCCCATTGTGTCAGGGGAATTCAATAAAGCCCTAATGACATTTTGCTGGCGGTATGGACCTTTATAATAGCCTGTGCCAGATTAATAAATCCTACCACCTGGTTCGGTAGCTTTACCAACATGTGCAGCAATTTTCAGATAGGTACAAAGGAGCGCTATTTCAAAAATAATTACCTTCAAGCGGAACTCCACTTTTGTTAAGAGAAAAAAAAAAAATAATCCCCCCTGGGTGATCTCTGTACATTGTAAGGATTATAACAAACTATGTTGCAGATTCCTACCTTTTGTTATTCTGAAGAAACCCATGTGTGTTTCTCTGTGCCAAGTGGGTCTAATGGGAGTGGTTTCATAATTATCAGTCAGCTGTGGCAGCTGCAGGGCACTAACGAAGAAAGCTGATGGGCCTGCATCCCTTTAGATGTGTTCCTATTGGAAATATCTAATTAAAAAGGAATTTTTTGTTGCAGGGGATGTCAGTGTTCTGACGAGAAAGGTCCCCCCCATCGGATAGTGTCCGCCCTGTACTGCGCAGGTTCAGCGCTTGCGCAGTACGGAGGACAAAGGAGACGCCGAAAGTCTCCGAAGATGAACAGCTGATTATCAGCTCTACACGGCGCCTGCGCACTTAATAGTACATTTTGTCAGATGCTGCCGATGTTGTAAGCACTTTGTAAGAGGGCCCCTCGTGGGCTCGCTTTGCTCGCCACGCTTCGGCCTTGTCTGAGCACCAAGAAACACGGATTTCCTTATTTCTGAGCACGAACACTATTATCACTTGATTGGGACTATTATTTAAAGTGACTAGAGTGTTGTCATATTATGATATGTTATCTGTTTATTTACTAATATGTAGCACCTAGTGCAGTGTATTTATTTATTTCTATTGGTATTTGCACAGCAAACTTTTCACTGCAGCTGCTAATTGAATACCTATATATAATTAAATTGTTTTGATATCTTTGGCGCTTTGGTTATATATAAATCTGCCTTTTCCTATTCCACAGCGCTGTTCCTTCACTTCCTCCTCTGTCCCAAAAATCAACAAGGCCATTCACAAAGCGCCACGTGGCTCGTGCATGCGCAGTAGGAAACGGGCAGTGAAACCGCAAGGCTCCACTGCCCGTTTCCCTTCGTTAAGATGGCGGTGCCAGCACCCGATCCGATGGACAGATCAGCCTTGGGGGGCCAACATCGTGGGCTCCCTGGACAGGTAAGTGTCCTTATTAAAAGTCAGCAGCTACAGTGTTTGTAGCTGCTGACTTTATAAAAAAAATTAAAAAATTGCGGCTTGAACACCGCTTTAAGACCAAAGTAGGTGTACAGAGACAGGCAAAGTGCCTGTCTCTATATGCTACGTAGCAGGAAGCATGTTTGCTGCTTTCTCCTCCCCTCCCTACCTGTCACTGGTTGGTAAAGAAGCTGTTGGCTTTACAGCTGACAGCCTCCTAGCAACCACTAATGCTGAGAGTGGGTGGAGCCTGATGGGGAAGCTAAGACTCTAGTTCCCCATCAGGTCTCTCTGCTTGTGATTGACAGCAGGCAGTGGGCGCCTTCTGTAGCCAGTAGCAGGCGGTCAATTGGCTATGGATCCAGCCACTACCTGCTGTCAATCACAAGGGGAGTGATCCTGATGGGAAACTAGTATCTCAGCTGCTCCATTAGGCTCCACCCACCCATAAAACTCTTCCGCAGCGGCTAGAGGGAACTCTGGCCTGGCCTGAGGACAGGGTGTCCATATAGACCATTGGTTCTTAACCTCAGTCCTCAGTACCCCCCACCAGGCCATGTTTGCAGGCTTTCCTTTTATCTTGCACAGGTGCTTTAAATCTAAGTCAATGGCTTGGTATTTTGGACAGCTATTTTATCTAAGGGAAATTCCCAAAACATGGCCTGGTGGGGGGTACTGAGGACGGAGGTTAAGAGCCACTGATATAGACACTATGGTATCAGTGTGCTTCCACATGTGGTGCAATGCCCCTGATTCATGTACCTGTTTACTAAAGGTACATGATATAGTCCCTAGCACCAACATTTGTCCTGCGGAGGCACAACATAATTCTAAAAAGTGCCTTAGGCCCCTTTCACACTGGGGCGGTGCGGGCTCCGGCGGTAAAAAGGCGCTATATTTAGCGTTGTTTTAGTGGCGGTATTCGGCCGCTAGCAGGGCGGTTTTACCCCCCTGCTAGCGGCCCAGAAAGGGTTAAAACCACTGCAAAGTGCTGCTGCATCTCCGCTTTGCTGGCGGTATAGGTGCGCTGCCCCATTCATTTCAATGGGGTAGCGCTCAAAAGATGATGCTAGCAGGACTTTTTATTTACCATCCTGCCAGTGCACCACTCCAGTGTTGGGCTTTCACACTAGAGTGTGAGGAGCGGCTCTTTCAGGGAGCTTTGCAGGCACTATTTTTAGCGCTGTAGTGCCTGCAAAGCGCCCCAGTGTGAAAGGGGTATATGAATTCCCTTGATTGTTGTATATAAATGTAGCGGAGAACAATATGTGAATAGCTTTAAAAAGGTCCAAAGACCTCATCTCAGCTATAGTCTCCTGCTCCGCTTCCCCGGACTTCCTGCTGGGGAGCAAATACCCATTAGTACCATCACAAGTCACATGAACTAGTCCCCTTCTCAAGACCAGGGCCGCTGATAGGAGGGTAGCACCTGCCCTCCTGTATGGGGTCCAGGCCCCAAAAGTTCAACAGGGGGGGCCCAGAGCAACAGGAGTGGGCACGGGTACTGAAGCCAATCCCCCTTTGGCCCTCCCTGTGTTTAAAAATGCTTCAGTTTATAAATGAGAGAGCTTCCTGTTCATTCAGTCTGCAGCTAGTGCTGCAAAGAAAGGATTGAGGAATCTGTGTCCTCAATCTCTTGCTCAAAAGTGAGATTCGGTACTGTACGGGGCCCCATGACTTCTAATCGCAGCCCTGCTCAAAACTACAAGTCCCATCGTGCCTGTGTACATGCATGCCCTAGTCCTTCACAAAAGGTGGTGTCGCATTTACTCCCAACAGAGGCAGCAACCTCCCACTGGCATGAAGGCCTCCCCAGCAGCACATTCAACAGGGTTGCTCCAGAGCAGTGGTTCTCAACCTCAGTCCTCAAGTACCCCCAAACGGGCCATGTTTTTAGAATTTCCTTTACCTTGTACAGCTGCTTTAAATCAATATCAACGACATGGTATTGATAAGAGCTATTTTATCTAAGGGAAGTTTCCAAAACATGGCCCATTGGGGGTCGTTGGGGGTACTTGAGGACTGAGGTTGAGAACCTCTGCTCCAGAGGAGCCTGCAAGCCACCTTGAACCTGGGAACAGGAGCAGAAGTCAGGGAGACCGGGATGGAATGCTGGGGTAGGCAATCTTTAAAGTTGAGGGAGCTACACACAGTGTTAAAAATATTTAAAGTTAAAAAATAAAACAATTAGCGTTTAATATCACTTTATAAACAACAGGTTTCCAGTGTACAGATAGAATTTTTCAGCTTTTCTTCATTCAGCAACACTTGTTTGTAATTCTTCTGATCCAAAAAGCTTGAAGCGTTGTCTTTCGAAGAGCTTGCTGAAATTCAGAGAGGACAGAGTTGCCTCCAGGTCTGTCATGATCATTACGTACCCCTGGAGGAAGAGAAGAAACCAAGGTCAGGCTTTCAACATTCTGCTGCACATGCTGTATTCAAGTATTGCCGGTAATAAAACTGGTGAGTGTGGTTAGGCTCGTTCACATGTGCTGCCCCTCTGAAAAGCAAACCCATGGTGGATCACTTTTCAGAGGCGTTTGACAGGTGGTGAGGAAGCGATATGTTGCATCCTTGCTGCTTAATTTAACCCTGTATGTGATTTGCTGGAGCCATGATTGGCTGGAGCCGCGATCACTCCTGTGCATGTCTGAACATTTATTCGGTCACGGCACAGGGCTCGGGAGGAACGACACCCGTGGCCGTTCCTTAAGAGCGCATTCGCCAGTAATGTCACTGGCTGCATGTAATCTAATGTGTACTTCCTCTTTAAGCACGGCTACAGGCTGGAGAGGAGGCATGCTTGCTGCCAGTGCCTTTTCTTTTTAACCTCCAGGGGGAGTTTTTAAAAAATATTGGCCAATTTTGAGGTTTAAAGACTGAAAGTCTAAAGTGTCCAGCTGGAACTGTTTTTCTAAGTTTTGGAAGGTGCAGGGAAGGATTACCACCCCTGTAAGGTTTTTACTTCCAGGGCCCTATTTGAAATATTTGCCCTCAGTGATGTGTGTGGGCGAGAAGCCGTAAAAATAAGTGATTACTACATCTATGTGTAGCGCTGGCTCCTGATGAGCACACGCTATATGTTTTTCAAAGTTAACGATCCTAAAAACACAATTGGATTTTGGGTAAATTATCCAAATTATGTTCTCAGTATCAGTCTGGCTGGAATTGCACTGAGTTCTCCTTGACCGCAGGTGTCGCTGTCACCGCCGGCAAGTATGAGAATGCAGTTTGGCTGGGTGTATTGGATACCCTTCTTTCTCTCGGAACCAGTCCAGTGGGAGTGTCTACCCTGCTGTGCATTCTGGGAGAAGGTATTTAAGGTACTGAGATCACGTGTTTCGGGGTTCCAGTCCAGAAGATACCTTCTGTCTGTTTGGTCCTGGTCCTCCTGACCAGCCCCCATGGCCTGGGGGTGCGGATCCATGCAATTCCGAGTCTCGGGGCTGGATAGCCCAAGGCGAAGCAACTGCAGGGACAGGCCTGAATGGATATCGGGGCCTAATCGTCCAAAAATGGTCCAGTGCCGTCTCATCTAAGGAGAGGCCCAGCAACTGGAGAAGCATCCAGGGGAGGACTCCTCGGGAGAGGGCCATGCACAAGGCTGGTTACTCTGAAGGAGCCTGGAGGCTCAGTTGAAGGACACTAAATGGATTTACACTCATACGGTATCGCCGGACCGGCTGCAAGATACTGGTATTGTATGATAGCTCTCTAAATTTGTCTAAGTCCCTCAGTTCTACATTCAAGTCTGTGGCAGAGACTTTGTTCAAGTGTTCTACATTCAAGTCTGTGGCAGAGAATTTTGTTCAAGTGTTCTACATCCATAATGTAATGTCAGTAAGTCTCCCATAGAAGAACAAGATGACATGATTGTTGTCTGGATTTCTAGTGTACCAGACACCCGCTCCGATCGCCTACGACCCCATATCTAAAATGGCCGATTTGGCATCGGTAAAGATACTGGGGACTTGGCACATATGATTTGGAAATGTCCGAAATTGTTTCGTTACTGGTCAGAAATTCTCGAGACACTGAATATAGTGTACGACGCGAGGTTAGAAATGAGTCCCAGACTGTGCATACTAGGTCTGGATGAAGGAATAGTAGGAGGTCCCTGGGTAACCAAAGCAGTGATGAGATGTCTATTCCAGGCAAGAAAGCTAATAGCGCAAAGATGGCAGGCTGAAAAACCCCCAACGGAAAGAGAATGGGCGAGATTAATAACAGAAACAATATGGAGGGAAAGAACGGTATACACGAGGAGAGGAAATATGAAAGAATTTGTAAAAATGTGGAAAACGTGGATGGATAAGCAGGGATGCCCAATGTAATGGATAAGAGGGTGGGAGAATAAACGGGGAAAGAATACGTAATGAGACAAAATAGAGGGATAGAGATGAGCATAAAGGTAAAGGGAGAACGGGGACAGGAAAGGAGGAGAATACAGTGGGAAGTTGAAAAAAAAAAAGAATAAAAGAAAGGCGTGAGTATAAAAAGAACTATAGGTAACGGTGATATTTTTTTTTGGCAAATCGCAAGGAGAAGATGATTTTATTGAAATTAAATGTGTGTATGTATTATGTGCTTTTTTTTTGTACGGAAAAAAACAAATAAAGATTATATAATTTAAAAAAAAAAATTGTGCGCATCACAGGCCAGCTGAATGTGGCGGCTGGGCGAACAATGGCTCAAACATTAAAAAAAAAAAAACTGTGAAAATTTTCGGGTGGCCATCAGATGTGCACACACAAGATAAAAAAAAAACAGAACATGAGAAAAGTGTTGCACATACCCCTTCATCAGAACATAGAGGAGAAGTTGAGATTTTCCCTCAGAAGAGCTAGAAGAATCTTCTCTGCACAAGCAAGGAAGAAGTTGATCCCATTCTAAAGGTAGGACCTTTCCAGATCTATACTTGGGTTGTTTGGATTTGAGAAGTTGGGGTGTGGATTTGCTGTTTCATCGTGTGTGGATTTGGGGAGGGGACAGGAGGTGAGGGAGGGTGGGTTTGCTGTGTGTGTGGATTTGGGGGTAAAGTGAGGAAAGCTGGGTTTGCTGTGTGTCTGATTTTGGGCTATGCGCCGCAATGTATTACTCTTGTCTTGATAGCGCATTAATGCGCTATAAAAGGATAAAGGAGGACAGGAAAGTGTTGTG
Organism: Lithobates sylvaticus; assembly: GCA_028564925.1. Lineage (NCBI taxonomy): Eukaryota > Metazoa > Chordata > Amphibia > Anura > Ranidae > Lithobates > Lithobates sylvaticus. The sequence goes on along the minus strand of CM053026.1, from coordinate 358,771,997 downwards.
TACCCATACTCTGCAGAGGGGTGAAGCCAACACTCCATTAATGTTGTGAGGCATTACTGGCCAGCTGAATGTGTCGGATGAGTGACCAATGGCTCAGACATTAAGCTATTGAACTATCGCTTTTAAGGAGGATATCTGTTGTGCACACGCATGAAGAAAAACGAATGTGGAGAAAAAAGTGTTGAAAATACCCATTCAATCAGAGCATGGAAGAGCGGGTGAGATTTTACTCATGAATAGCGTGCCAGAAGAATTTCTATGCACAAGGGAAGGAAGAAGTTGATCCTATTCGAACAAGGTAGAGGAGTCCTTTCCAGATCTATACTTGGGTTGTGTTTGGGTTGAGAAGGTGCGTTGTTTTGGATTTGCTTGTGTTCTATGGTGTGTGGTTTGGGGAGGTGAGGGAGTTGGGTATGCTGGGTTGTGGATTGGGGGGTAGGGGCTGAAGGAGTGGGTTTGGCTGTGTGTACGATTTGGGCTAGAAGCACCCTAAGTACTTATCTGCCTGATTAGCGAATTCTTGGCTATAAAAAGAGAAAAAGGATAGGACAGGAAGTGTTCGTTTTCACCCTACTCTGCAGAGAATGGGGGTTGAAGCCTAGCACTTCATTAAAATTGTGGCGCGTCACAGTCCAGCCAGAATTGGTGGCGGTCTGGTCCAGTGGCGAGAACAATGGCTCAGACAAATAAATCTTTGAAACATATCAAGAGTAGCCAATCATGTTATGTGCAGCCATACATCAAAGTAAAAAAAAGCAGAACATGAAGAAAAGTAGTGTTGCAGCCATTACCCAGCATCCAATTCAGAAGGCATGAAGAAACGAGAATATTAGATTATTTCAACCTTCAGAAGAAGACTTGAGACGCATCTTCTCTGTGCACAAAGCTTAGTTGACTGTAAGTTGATTCTCATATCTTTACTAATAAGGTATGGCGAGCGGCAATTTCTCAGATCTAAATACTTGGTGGTGGTTTGGATATTAGAGAACTGATTGGGGATGCTGGATTTGAGCTAGTGTCTTAGTCTTACGTGATGTGTTTATGGGGATGGTGGAGGTGAGGTGAGGGAATGGTGGGTAGGGTTTGCTGTACATGTGTGTAGACATTGGGGGTAAAGTTGTAGGACAGCTAGGGTTTGCTGTAGTGATCATGATTATGAGGCTAAGAAGTCGCCAATTTATTTCTCCTGTACTAGATTAGCTGGCCCTTAATGCGCTAATAAGAAGAAAGAAGGATAGAGACTAAGGGAAAGTTGTATGTGCTACCCATGTCACTTGCAGAGCGGGTGAAACGCAACTAACACTTTTCATAATGTTTTGTGAATCGCAACTGGATTGTGAGCATATACTAATGGCTACAGATCTGAATGTGTCGGCTGAGTCGCTCTGAAGTATAGAGACATAAGGGCATCAGAACATTTAATACTTGGAACTGAATCCGTCGGCTAGATGAGCAGATGTGCACACTCCAGAAGAAAAAACAGAACATGAGAAAAGTGTAATGCATCATACGCCACTAGTCATGCAGAGTGAGGCATGGGAGGAGAGTTGGTCGGATTCGAATTTGCCATCCGAAGAAGCAAGAAGAAAACCTGTCGATCTCCTGCATTGGGGGGGGGGGGGGGGGGGGGGGGGGGGGGGGGGGGGGGGGGGGGGGGGCAATGAAGTTGGTGAAAGTGATCTAATATAAATCGTTTTCGCACAATTGTAGATGGAAATGAATATAGTTATTTAAAAATAGTATTGTCTCCGCAGCAAAACCAACGATTCTCCCAGAGGATGAGATTTTATTGACTTCTTAAACACGATAGAACATTCTTAGTCAGATGACAAAATCAACAGAGATTCAATTATCCGCGACATGCATAGTAAACATTTAGCGAGCCCTATGAGAAACATGTGATCGTTTGGGTGGCCCTTCGTAGATACACCCCATTACATAAACACGATTTGAAGTCCTGTTATATCCCCTCTAACGACTTTCACACCGGGGGTGACTAATGAATTCTGAGCAATTTGATTAGGGCGTTTCCATTAAATGCTTTGATTCTGCCCCATGGTCTTTCCAGAAGTGACTAGGAGATCAACCCCAAGTCTGTGAAGTAGTTGTAATTGTATAACGCATGCCCCAATTATACAGTCTTGCATATTGCTCACTTACGACATGTTCTGACCTATGTGATGAATACTGATTCGATTAAGATAATCATTATCTGTTTCGGGGCCTTTCCATGATGTGGAGTAAAGGTCTGGTCTGGCCATTTGTCCTTTGCAACAAACCCAATCTTTTAATATGCGCAATTAGAGAGAGATACGGCTACCAGCGGAAGCGGCCTGCCTAGAATAAACTTGTCTTTAGAATGCGCTAAATAAAAACACTACATATAATATGAATATATATAATATACATATCTAATATATATATATATATTATATATATATATAATATAAATTAAACGAACACAAAAATCATGGAAAGAGTTATTAATAGCGGGTGAGAGAGTGTTATTGGATATGCTCCACCAAGGCTCCTGAAATTCTTTAGCAATTTTATTAGAACTGATGAGGTTTTCCTTCACCAGTTCTTGTAATTCTACAACTTTCCTACTATCCCTCTCAAATAATGTATCCAATTCAACTGTAAGTGGTGGAATTTTCTTAAATAAAGGAGAAATCATAGAGTCCCAATTGCCAAGATCGGTTTGCTCAATGTTTACAGATACTTGATTCATGTGGATATTGGCTTGAATGTCTTCCTGCCCGATTGTTAACAGTCCATATGTGAGGTTCACACACCAGCCTGTGATAGGTGTCCGGCACTGAACTTGTTTCTGCCAAGTGAATGAGGGAACCCCCAATGCACAGACCCTCGAGTCTTCTCCATGAATTATTCTCTTCCAGGCCGGTTCAAATTTTTGTAATTGAACCAGGCAGTTTCCAGAGTGTGTAGCAGCACAACCCTCTACGTACTCCAGCCGCTCAAAAGAACAGGAACAAAGCCAGGCCTGGGCACGTTTGGTACAGCAGTTGGGGTCCATGGTTTTCCATACTTGGTTGTCCTTGACGACGAGTCTGCTTTGTGGTAGCAGTTGTTTCAGTATATTAGTGCCATTTCTCACCTCCACCTCAACAAGAACAATCATCTTGTATACGTGTAAGGGTGTTGTTGACCATGTAGGGATGTCGATGGTCAGAGGTACTTCCTGCTTTCCGATGCGATCTTTATTACAAAGAGTATCCAGGCTCCTTACATTAGCAAGGGCAAAGTTCCTACAAGTAACACCACTGTCTTTGATAAGATTGAATAATAAAGTTGAGTTCATTATCCTTGGCCATTCTCCTCGTTTGATTTCTTGAAGCCCTAGGCTCAGATGTTCACTCAGCAAGTTTCCTATAATACCACAAACTATAGACTTGGATACATTATTTGTTTGAATGGTTTTATTCAGTGCATTTACCGACATTTGAATGTTATGCAAATCTGCAGCAATGGTGTGAATGTTCTGAATATCTATTTTCATTTCAGCTAGAGCATTTAAATCCACTCTTCCCCCTTTAAGCAGTATCTGCTGTAATCCACCCACAAAATTCTGTTCTCTCATATTGAGACTCTCTATATCAACCCTATTCCAAATCGAACTACCCAAACTGAGGCCTGATATGATATCGGTACCCAGATCCCTCTTTGAAACTTTCTTAAAATTAAGCCCTTGTGTAGCATCCCAAAATAAGTTTATGTGTGTTTGAAAAACTGTTTTAAAACCATAATCCCATTGATTTTGGACAACTCTCTGGAATGTTAAAGCGGGAGTAAACCCGCTGACATTTTTTTTTTTTTTTTTACACCTGTAAGGGAAAAGGCATAATGAGCTAGTATGCACCGCATACTAGCTCATTATGAAATACTTACCTTAGAACGAGGCGTCGGTAACTCACCTGGTCCACGCCGAGGTCGCTGACATGTTGCCTCGGCGTGTCTTCCGGGTATCGCGACTCCAGCGCTGTGAGTGGCTGGAGCCGCGATGTCGTCACTCCCGCGCATGCGCACGGGAGACTTCGTCCCGGCAGGGTTCGTATTCTGCCGGCCTTTCAGACGAGAATCCCCCGTGCGCATGCGCCGCTGCAGTCAGCGGCGTATTGCACGGGGAATATCTCCTAAACCGTAAAGGTTTAGGAGATATTTTTTGTACCTACAGGTAAGCCTCATTACAGGCTTACCTGTAGGTGAAAGTGGAAAATCTGACTTTACTTCCACTTTAAATGATGTAAAATTCAACAATAATGGTAATGATAAACATGAAACGTCGCTATACACTAAATTTTTGAGTCCGCTCAAGGAAAAGTCCATGTTCTGGCCACTGTAAAATTGTAGGACAGTCTCTAGAATTTGTGACCATTATCTTTAGGATTTTTGTAAAGACTCCATCCTTCACATCATGAGGGCTACAGGATATAATACCCTCCTTAAATATTGTAAAATTCCTTTCTAAAGTAATTTGCATTTGTGGTCCATTCTTCGTCTCCACTAATATTATATCTGTACTCCTGTGACGATCGCTTCCTTCTGGGTAAGTCCAAACAGCAGACTCCATCAAGTAATCAGATTTTGGCATCATGATCTCACATCTAACGACTATCCACCCCCCGACTATGCCCTTTACAGTATCCCCATGTATCTGGATGCCTTCCGAGTCCTCTAAAACAGTAAGTTCTGTAGTATGATCCATTACACTTCTTTTATTTCGATCAGATTTCCCCAATGGGAAGCATTTTGATTCCTCAACTTGGCACTTTTCCACTCTGATGTTTGTGACGCAAAGAAGTAAAGTGATTGATGCTGTTATCAACACATATGTTAATAGAGAAGGCTTGTATTTGTCCAGGGGGGATGTCTTCATTATGGTGTAGTCTTCTGGTATTCGCATCACTCCTGGGACCTGAAAAACAATCTCAGCAAGAAAGTTAGACAATGCTCACATCCATCAAATCCATTTTTCCTTTAAATGCTTTGATCTGACATGCATGACTCCATCTTGACCTGTCCTCTCCCAAGTCTAGTAAGTAAACAGAGGGTCCAATTTTGTCTATGACTGCATAAGGGCCCTTCCACTTTGCTCTAGGAAATGGGTGAAACCCAGAAAAATCCTGTAACATTACTCTAGACCCAATTTGGTATTCGCTAGTGTCACCCATTGCATTAAACCACTGTTGTGAGCTTTTATGGGTACATTCATCAGTGGCACATACAGCCTTATGTACTGTAATCACATGATCCTTTAAGATCTCTACCCATGATTCAGATAATGACACAGTTTCTAATGCTGCTGGGACTGGATTTATCAGATGTTCCCACGTTCTCATTGTTCTGCCGAGCAGAGCTTCATAAGGGGCAAAGCCTATGGACCTGCAAACTCTGGAACGAATAGTTGCCAGAATAAAGGGTAATTTTTCGTCCCAATCGGTACCTTGCTCATTTACAACCTTTCTAAGGGCATTTTTAATTGTCCTGTTCATTCGTTCAACCTGTCCCGCAGACTCAGGGTGATAGAAGATGTGAAATTTTTGAATTACACCAAGAAGCTTACATGTCTCTTGTATCACATTACCTACAAATCGTGGCCCATTGTCACTGTCTAAAACTTTTGGTATCCCCCACCGACTAAATATTTCTTTGACCAAGATCCTTGCAGTAGTAGTGGCAGTACAGTTTTTGGTAGGAAACGCTTCAACCCAGTGACTGAAGGAATCCACCACAACGAGTAAATATTTGTTCTGGTGTGCAGTGTTAGGAAATTCACCTGTGTAATCAATTTGTATTCGCTCCCATGGTCCCATGGGAGCTTGCCTCATCAGTGCCCCTCTCCTCTTCCTATTCATGGGATCATGCCTGGCACACATCAAACATGATAAGATATGGTCCTGCATGTGTTGTTTATTTTGAGGCCACCATGCTACATGATCTAATCTCTCTAAAGCTAAAGGAAGTTTGGGGTGTCCACCAACAGGGGACCCATGAATCCATGTAAGAATGTCTTTCCTCACACCTTTTGGGGCAACCCATAAAGATAAATCATTTTTGTAAGTTATTAAAAGGCCATCCTTCACCTGCATCTCTTGACCTTCAAATTGTATGGGCCCAGTCCCACACATTGCTTTTAGTTGAGCTAATTCCTCATCCTGATCTTGTAATTTATCCAACTTACATGTCCTTTCTTCAACTCCTTTTGTTTGAGCACGTGTAAGGGCAGACACTGGAAATGACAAAGTATGCTCTATATGAGGCCATTCGGGGGATGTTACTGCAGCCTCCTTCGCTAATCTATCGACAGTATTGTTCCAGTAGTGCTCGGTTGTTTGCTTTCTGTGGGCCTGTACCTTTCAGATATTGATTTTTGAAAAGAATTGCGTTTCCTTCTCTATCATTTTCCATAAGGATGCATATCTTATCTCACTTCCATCTGTTCCTTTAAAACCCATCACATTCCACCATGAAAGATAGACAACTGCACCCTTGCATACCTGGTCTGAGTCAGAAGCAATGTTAACAACTCCACCATCGTCTCTTAACTCAATGAGAACTTGCAGAAGTGCTGCTATTTCCACATATTGTGCAGAATGAGCTCTACATGAATATGAAAATTGTCTCTGTACCTCGCCATCTTTTACACAAACACCGACTGACCTAAATCATCTCTATTTTGCTGCCCCTCGACTCTAAAAATTCTAGCTGCATCAACCGCAAGACTGTCTTCTCTACACTTTCTCCTCCACAAATTATCCGCTCTTACCAAGATATCACTATAATCACTAGGATCAGGTGTAACAGATAAAATGCCTTCCCTGACATCACCATCCAATGCTTCTAATAACATTGACCTATGAACCAAACCACCACGTTCAAAACCGGGATTCCCAGTCATTACATTTTCCATCACACTGCTAATTCTATCTGCAAGTTCATATGGGCATTCATTCTTCATTTGCTTAATTTTTCCTGACAAGCACACATATGTCGTCGCACCATACAATGCTTTCAATAATTCCTTTAAAACATCCTTAGTTTTATGACGCTGGCCACAATTTTGCAAAATCCGTGCCCATAATCCATTGCCTATACTTTTCTGCAAAATTCTAGCTAGGTCCTCAATATTCAAGTTGTATGTGTCTCTGACTCTCTGCAAATCACAAAACCATTTCATGAACCTATTTACATCATAGCGGGGTACCTGACCTATCTCTCTTATAATAGCTTCCATCTCTGTGGCTTTAGTTGTTTTGTGATCAATTTTATTTCACTTGAATCGTCAGTGTTCAATATAGTTGTTGTAGTGGTAGGAGCTGCTCGTATGCATGGGGCTGCATGTAAATCACCCCAGGGATATATTGGCTTATAATCTTTAGTATCAAGCTTTATAGAGGTATCATTTTGATGTGGGTAACTTGATTTTTCTGCCAATTTATCAAAAGCAATGTTAGCAGCATGTTTACACTCCTCCAACTGTTTCTCAACAATTTGTATTTTTACTGACAATTCCTCATTGACCCAACTTAAATCATCACATAATTTAGCCTTTTCAATCAGTGCCTCCCCAGTAGTAATAGCATGTAACCTGAGATCTGATATCCTCTCATTCAACCCTTTCTCCTTCTCCTCATATCTCTGAGTCTGTTCTAGAATTTTCTGCTTTTTTTCTTTAATCTCCCCTATTAATTCTGTACAACAAGACAGTAGTCCCTGAATAATGATACCCTTACGTTTCTTTTGTTTTTTTTTCTTATGAAAGACACTATCAGATAAAAAGCATTTCATTAAATCCCATGACTGTCTATATTCTTGGGGAATCTCGTAAGGCCTCCCATGACTTTTTATATAATTTAACAGCCATATATTCACATCCTCTCCCTTAGTACTATTGTCACCACCAGACACAGCCAAAGCCATTGTGAAAAATACAATGAGAAAAAGCTTATAATTAGAAAATAATGAACAAGGCACACTTACCAATTGTTAGGTTTCCTAGAACTTCCTTCCTGGGTCCTCACGGCCTTCTGTCACCACACAGATTGTAAGATCCAGTCTCCAGAGAACAATTCTGGTCTTTAAAACTTGTTAAATTTTGTAGATCAGATTTTCTTATGTCACAACCAGACATTAGAGTCACAGTCTTGGGTCTCCGTCAGACTTCTGTCTACCTCACAGGATTGTTGTCACCACCGACTTCTGTTACTAAGTCCTGAAAATGCTCTTCTGGTCACTTGAACGGCACCAATGTAGTGATATAATATATAGTTCGTAGATGGATAGTAGTTATTAAAAAGTACTCCTCCGCAGCAACCCAATTCTTCCAGAGAGAGGCACTTTATTGGCTTAACAAAACAGAACAAAGTCTTGCAACAGATGATAGTAATCCAACAGAGTATAATTACGACAGTGCTAGTAAATATTTAGATCCCCATATTTCCTAGATCTTGGTGTCTTCATAACCACACACTTCTAAACAGATTGAACGCCCTGTTATATCCCCCACACACACTGAATGGCTGAGCAATTTGATTGGCCGTTTCCATTAAATGCTTTGATCTGCTCCTGTCTTTCAGAGTGACAGCAGGTCACCCCAAGCTGTTAACAGCTGTAGTCATCAACTGCCCTAATCTGCATTCTTGCATATTAACAAGTCCCCTTTGATATGTGTGACTACTGATTAGATTTTTGGAGGGTAGGTTGCTGAGAAGCGCTGTAGGGTGAGTTAGCTAGTGTGTCATGAGTTTGGGCTAGAAAGTCCCCGCTACCCCCAATAGTACATTCTCCTGCCTGATAGCTGACATTCTTGACGCTATAAAAGAAAAAGAGTGAGAGAGATAGGAGTGTTGTAGTCCCCCTACTCTGGGCATAGGTAGTGGAAGTGCATCACTTCATTAACAATTGTGCGCATTGCACAGGCAAGGCTGAATGTGGCGGCTTGAACGACACAATGGACACATACATTAAGGCTATGAAACTAACGTTCGGTGCCATCAGATGTGGGCACACAAGGACCAGAAAAACAACAGGAACATGACACATATAGAGTTTGCACATAACACCACAACAGAGCACGGGCAGGAGAAGGTTGTGATATTCCGCTCAAAAATAGCTAAGTGAAGAATCTTCTCACGCACATAGCTAAGGACAGAAGTTTTGATCCCATTCCGAACAGGTAGAGGACGTTTACCAGTATCTATACTTGAGTTGTTTGGATTTGAAAAGTTTGTGGATGTGGAATAGCTGTGTCATTGTGTGTGGATCTGTGGTGGGTAGTGAGGGAGGGTGGTTTTATGCAGTGTTGTTGCGAATTGCGAGTGGTAGAGTGAGGAAAGGGTGAGGGGGGGGGGGCAGGGTGGGGTGGAGATGGTGTTGTGTGATGAGTTATGGGGGTAAAGTAGAGGAAAGCTGGTTTGCTGCTGTTGCTAGTCTGAATTTGGGCTATAAGCATCCCAATGTATCTACATAGCCTGTCTGATTAGCTCATGATATGCGCTATTAAAATAGAAGAAGGAGGACAAGCAAAGTGTTGAGTACCCATACTCTTCAGAGGGGACACAGCACAAACAAAACACTTCATTAATGTTGAGAGGCATTACTGGCCAGACTGAATGTGTCGGCTGAGAGTGACCATATGACTCAGCACATTAAGCTTATGCAACTATCGGGCTTTATCAGATTGTCGCACTACGCAAGGAAACAAAACAGTTCAACATGAAAAAGTGTTGCACCTACCCCTCTCAACAGAGGAATGGGACCGAGAAGTATGTGATTTTCCCACAGAAGAGCAAGAAAGAATCTTCTCTGCACCAAGGAAGGAAGAAAGGTATTGTCATTCACTATGTCGACAACGGAAGGAACTTTCCGATCTATACGTTGGGTCTGTGTTTCTGGTAGTTGAGAAGATTAGCGGGTGTGGATTTGCAGGTGTCAATGTGTAAAGAGAGTGGATTTGGGAGGTGATGGAAGTCGTTTGGTTTTGCTGTGTGTTGATTTAGGTGGTAGGGTGACTGAAGGGTTAGTTGGGAGTTTGACTGAGTTTCTATACTATTGGGCTAGAATCCCCAAAGATACTTCTCCTGGCCTTTCACTGTTAGAGCATTTCTAGCTCTGTAAAAGAAACAAGGAGGACAGGAAGTTTCTGTGTACGCTGACCTCTGTCAGAGTGAGTGAAGACAGCACTTCATTAAAATTGTGCGCATCACTTGGGGTCAAGCTGAATGTTGGCGGCAGGAGCGAACAATGGCTCAAACATTAAGCCTTTGAACTAGCGAGGACAGTCAGATGGGCACACATAAGAAAAAAAAAACAGAACACCTGAGGACAAGGTGTTGCACCAAATTACCCCTCTCATCAGAAGCATTAGAGGAGAAAAGAATAGATATTTTCCTTCAGAAGATGAATATATGCAAGAATCTTCTGCTGCACAAGCTAAGTAAAGACGATGGAACCCATTCGAAAGGTTAGCGACCTTTCCAGATCTATACTTGGGCGTGTATGTATTTTGAGAAGTTGTGTGTATGATTTGCTTTGTCATCATTGAGTGTGTGGATGATGGGGATGGGGATGGTGATGTGAGGAATGTGTGGAGTTAGTCTGTTGAATAGTGTGTGATTTGGCGAGGTAAACCGTTGAGGCAATATGCTGGGATGTGCTGTGTTGTCTGAATTTAGGGCGAATGATCCCCCAATGTATTACTCCAGTCATGAAAGCGCATTTAAATGCACTGAAAAATAGAAAAAAGGCAGGAACAGGAAAAGTGTTGTGCTACGCCATTACTCTGCAGAGGGGTGACAGTCCAACAGTTACATTAATGTTGTGAGCATTACTGGCCATCTGAATTATGTCGGCTGAGTTGACCAATGGCTAAGACATTAAGACTTTTGAACAATCGGTGATATCAGATGAGGCTCAGCACGCTAAGAAAAAAAAAACAGGGACAAAAACATGAGAAAAAGATGTTGCACATATACCCCTTTCATTCAGAGCATTGAATAGAAGTTGGAGATTTTCCCTAAGAATAAGAGCCAGTTAAGACAATGCTTCGCTGCACATCATTCGTCCATAGTATGTGGATTTCTCAGGCGGTAGGGGGGGCGAAAGGTAAGGACCTTTCCATACTCTATACTTGGGTTGTGTATTGGATTTGAGTAAGTGTGCTGGCGTGTGATTTGCTGTGACATATGTGTGTGGATTTGGTGGAGTGTGATGTAGAGTTGGGTTTGTGTGTGTGTCTTGGGGGTAGTAAGGGTGCTTAAGGAGTGGTTTGCTTTGATGTCTGAATTTGGCGCTGGACTTCAGCCCCAAAGTACTTCACTGCCTGATAGCCATTCTTGCGCTATTAAGAGAAGAAAGGCATGACAGGAATGTTGTGTACCCTGCCTACTCTGCAGAGGGGTGACGCCCAGCATTCATTAAAATTGTGGCAATGATCACAGGCCAGCTGAACAGTAGGCAGGGCCTGGAGCGAACGCAATGGCTCTGGCTTTAAGCTTTTGAGAACTATCGGGGCCATCAGCTGTGCCACCCACAGAAAAAACAACAACAGAACAGTGAGGATAAGTGTTGCACATACTCCTTTCAGTCAGAGCCTAGCAGGAGACGTTGACGAATTTTCTATAGACGAGCTAGAAGACTCTTCTATGCACAAACAAGGAAGATGTTGATCCATACGAAAGGTAGGCACCTTTCCAGATATATGAATTGGGTTGTTTGGATTTGAGAAGTTGGGGTGTGGATTTGCTGTTGTACATACGCCCTGAGCTGTGATGTGGGGAGGGGAGCTGATGGAGTGTGGGTATGCTGAGTGGGTGGATTTGGGGTGGTTACAGTGAGGAAAGCTGGGTTTGCTGTGTGTCTGCATTTTTGGGCTATGAGCACCAATAGTATTACTCCTGTCTGATAGCGCCAATAATGCGTTATAAGTGAGAGAGAGAAGGAGGACAGGAAAAGAGTTGTGTACCCCTACTCTGCAGAGGGAGTGAAGCCAAAACATCATAATGTGTGTGCAGCAATAATGGCCAGCCTGAATGTGTCGGATGATTGACCTCAATTGGTTCAGACAATTAAGCTTTGAAATATCAGGGGCCTATCAGTATGTGCACACGCAAGAAGAAAAACAGAACATGAGCAGAAGATGTTGCCAGCATCCACTTTCATCAGAAGCATGGAAGACGAAGTTGAGATTTTCCCTCTAGAAGTGCCTGCGAATCTTCTATTGCACAAGAAAAAGCGAAGACGTTCGATTCCCTCCTTCGGAGAAAGGTAGGGACCTTTCCAGATCTATACCGGGTTTGTGTTTGGCATTTGATATGGTAGCGCCCGCAAAGCGTGGGATTTGCTGTCGTCAATGTGTGCTGGGATTTGGGGAGGTGAGGGAGGTGGGGTTTGCTGTGTGTGGATTAGGGGGTAGGGTGCTGACGGGTGGGGTTTTTGGCTGCTGTGTCTAACTTTGGGCTAGAATCCCCCAGTACTTCTACTGCTCGATAGACGAATATCTGATGCGCTATCACAAGAAAAAGGTTGACAGGAAGTGTGTTGTGTACCCCTACTCTGCAGAGGGGTGAAAGACAAGCACTTCATTAAAAAATTTATAGCAGCATATGTATGGGCAGTCTGAATGTTGGCGCCTTGGCGAACAATGGCTCAAACATTAAGCATGTTGAACTATCGAGGCCATCATATGTGAACACCAAGAGAAAAAACCAAGAACATGAGAAAAGTGATTGCACATACCCCTTCCTTCAGAGCATAGGAGCGAGAAGTTGAGATTTTCCCTCCAGAAGAGCAGTAGAAGAATCTTCTCTGACACAAGAAACGGGAAGAAGTTGATCCATTCGAAAGGTAGGCCGTATTCAGATCTATTACTTGGGTTGTTTGGATTTGAGACAGTTGATATATATTTTATTGTTAGGGGTTGTGGATTTGCTGTGTCATCGTCGTGTGTGATTTGGGGAGGGAGAGCGTGAGGTGAGGGTGGGTTTGCTGTCGTGTGTGGTTTTAGGGGGGTTAAGTGAGTGCAAGCTGCGGTTTGCTGTGTGTATGATTTTTGGCTCTGAACCCAATGTATTATTCCTGTCTGCCGATAGCCGATTCATGCGCTACTAAAAAGAAAATGGAGGACAGGAACGTGTACGTGTACCATACTGTGCAGAGGGGTAAAGCCAGACTTCAATAATGTAGTGAGCAATACTGGCCAGGTGAATGTGTCGGGCTATGCAGTATTGACCAAAGGGCTAAGGACATTAAGCTTTGAAACTATCGGGGCTATCAGATGTTGGCACACAGCAAGAAGAGAAAACAGAACATGAGAAAAGTTGTTGCACATACCCCTTCATCAGAGCATGGAGTGAGGTTGAGCTTTTCATCAGCAAGTGCCAGAAGCAATCTATCTCTATGTACACAAAGAAGGAAGAAGTTCTCTCCTCTTAGAAAGGTGGGACCATCTTCCAAGAATTATACTTGGCGTTGTAGAGTAGAGAGTGATTTGAGACGGTGCGGGTGTGGATTTGCTGATGTCAATGTGTGTCGGATTTGCGGGAGGTGTGGGAGGTTGGCGGTAGGTCTGGTGTGTGGATTTGGGGGTAGGGCTGATGAAGGGTGGGTTTCGCTGTGGTGTCTAGAATTTTGGCTAGATGCCCAAAGATAATTCTCCCTGCTTTATAGAGCATTTCTTGCGCTATACAAAGAAACTAAGGAGGACAGGAAGTGTTGTGTACTCCCTACTCATGCAGAGGAGTGAAGCCGAACTCTTCATTGTGAGATGTTGGCCGCATCACAGGCCTGCTGAATTTGTCAGGGTGGGCAAACAATGTACTCACACATTAAGCTTTGAACTATCGGCGGCCATCAGATGTGCACACCCAAAGAGAAAAAAAACGGCAACATGAGAGAAGTGTTGTCACATACCTTCACCAGTATACGTGCATCGGGGAGACGATTGCGCTTTTCCTCAGACGTGCTAGAAGATTATCATCTGCACAAGCATGGTAGAAGTTGATCCCATTCGTACAGGTAGGAACATTTCCAGATTCTATACTTGGGTTTGTTTGGATTTCGAGATGTTGGGGGTGTGGATCTGCTGTGTCATTGTGTGTGGATTTGGGGAGGTGGAAGTGCGAGGGAGGGAGGGTGGGAAATTGTGTGTGTGTGTGGATTAGGGGGGTAAAGTGAGGAAGAAAAAGAGGAGATTGATGTGTGAGTCTAGATTTTGGCGTATGAGCCCTAATGTATTCCTCTGTTATGATAGCGCATTCTTTGCGCTATTAATTGTAAAAAAGGGGGACAGGGACAGGGTAATGTTGTCCACTACCTACTATGCAGAGGGGTGAAGCAGAATTCATTTAATAATTTGTGCGCATCACAGGCCAGCTGGAATGTGCGTGCTGGGCAAACAATGGCATCACGACATTAAGCTTTGAACTATGGGGAGGCTCATAAGATGTGCACAAACACAAGAAAACAAAAAAAGAGACATGAGGACAAGTGTTGCACTTAACCCTTCATCAGAGCATGGGAAGAGAAGTTGAGATTTGTTCCTCCAGAAAGAGCCAGAAGAATCATCTCTGCGCAAGAGAAGAGGAAGAAGTTGATCCTGCTTCTGAAAGGTTAGGCCTTTCCACGCATCTATTACTTTGGTTGTGTTTGGATTTGAGAAGGTGCGCGTGTGGATTTGCATGTGTCAATGAGTGTGGATCTTCGGGGAGGTGAGGGATAGGTGGGGTCTTGCTAGTGTGTGGTACTTTGGGGGTAGTGGGTGATGAAAGGGGGGGTTTGCTGTGTGTCTGACTTTGGGCTAGAAAGCCCCTAAGTACTTCTCTGCTGATAGCGCATTCTTGCGCTATAAAAGAAAAAGGAGGACAGGACAGTGTTCGTGTACCCTAGCTCTGAAGTAGGGGGGAAAGCCAGCACTTCATTAAAATATGTGCGCATCAGCATGCGCAGCTGAATGTGGCGGCTGGGCGAACAACGGCTCAGACATTAACGCATTTTGCGAAACTATCAGGGGGACATCAGATGTCGCTACACACAAGAAAAAAAAAAAAAGAAGCCAATGAGAAAACGTGTTGAAATACCAGTTCATCAGAGCTTGGAGGAGACGTTGAGACTTTTCCCTCAGAAGAGCTAGAAGGAATTTCTTGCCCAAGCAAGGAAGCAAGTTGATCCCCATTCGAAAGGTAGGACCTTTCCAGTCAAGAATTGGGTTGTTTGGATTTTGAGAAGTTGGGGTGTGGATTTGCTTGTGTCATCGAAGTGTGGATTTGGGGAGGTGGAGCGTGGAGGGAGGGTGTGGTTTGATGTTGTGTGTGGTTTTGGGGTAGGGTTGCTGAAGGTGGTTTGCTGTGTGTCTGAC
>CM053026.1:358741527-358756124 GCA_028564925.1 Lithobates sylvaticus | reverse complement strand
ATTCGGACATGAAAAAGACACACAGGACCACCCCCCGTGCAATTCCCACCAGAGCTGCTGCGGAGATATGTGAACTGGCTTCATAAAGAGCCTGGCACAATCTCCTGGTATGCAAATTGGAAAAAAGGGAAATCACTTGGTCTGGGCCACTTGTAGCTGCACATCAATGGTCCATGGATAAATGGGATGTATCAGTATGGCAGGAGCAATGTCTGTTTTAGCTTTATGCAATGTTGGTGCAGGTAGGCCAGCGCTATATTTTTACTGGCCGGCTGCATATTTGAAGGTCACAGCCATCGGAGGAGGCAAATAAGGACCTGTGGGGGTGTGGGGGGGGGGGGGGGGGGTTGTATTGGGGAACATGCAGGAATTCATAGTAAAATGTGAATAAGTTGTTTATCTTACGACTAGTTGAACACTTGTGACAATAATTAATCATCAGTATAGGAAATACGGTTACAAAGCGTTGTAGAGTAAGGAACAATTAGAGGAACTTACTTTTATTGGCGTGTCTCAATCATGGATGTTTGCGTAATAAGGCGGAAGCGGAATAAATGACTATTTGGCTTGTAGGGAAAGATACATTGATAGGAAGATGCAAGCGGAGTTCAGTCTTCTCTTTGGCAAGCTCTCAGCATGAAGTAATATCAGATTTGTCCACCAGGTGGGCGAAGAAGTCCGTGTAATCGTGCAGCCACTTCACATTATTATCATCCTGCAGATTTTGGTGTTTATAGAGCGGAGTTAAACTGTTTAAATATTTTTGTACTTTTTTTGTTACCCAATAAGCACTAATTCTGGTGGAAAAACTTCAAAATAATTTATTAAGCACTTTAGTGACATCACAAGAAAATTGCAGGTATACTAGGCTACTTTTATTGCAAATAGTCATTGAAGTCAAATGTGATATCAGGAGAAAGTATTTGGCTGTGCCTACATTTTTTACATTATTAATGACAAATTAATATAAAAGAAGAGTCCCCTAGGTGCCTTTTAGAACAGCACTGGCTAAAAAATTCACCTTCTTTCTGGCATTGTCCTTGGTAGTAATTATTTTATTCCACTAGATGTCTTCAGTCTTCCAGGTTGAATGACTCCCATTCTCCCAGCGTACTTCAGTCCAGAAGACTGAGGACATACTTTGAGTACAGGCTGTCATGGACTCTTAGGCCTGGTTCACACCTTTGCAGTTTGCATATGCCAGGTGCAGTTTTCTATTTTCAATACACGTTTTTGATCCACTGAAATCTTTAGTACCGAAAACCAGAATCAAGTCCCAGGTCCTTTCCATAAAATGCACAGATGTGAACGTGACCCATAGGAAACCATGTTAAATGGACTGTAGTGTGTTTCTGCAAAACTGAAAATGCACTAAAAAAATGCATAGGTGTGAACCAGGCCTGAGTGTAATGATGCAGAAAGCGGGAATGCTCTTTCCATTATTGAGGACTGCCCACCGCTGGAGAAGGAAGTGAGGAAGAAAACCCGGCTTGTCATGTGACCAGCCTAAAGACATATGCAAAAGGTATGTATATTTAGAATTTTTTTTAAAGAAAAAGCAAAAATTACAGCTGTGGGTCATCTCCAGGAAAATTTGGTGGGCAATCCCAGAGTTGGGCTCAAAGGAGTTGTAAAGACAGAAGATTTTTTATCTTAATACATTCTATGCATTTTGTGTGTAGCAGAATCCCAAGCCCCCCCCCCCCCCCCCCCCCCCCCAAATACTTACCTGACCCCCATCTCTCTCCAGCGATGTCCACGAGTGTCTAAGCCATCCAGGGCACTCCTCCTGACTGACTGAGACACAACAGCCGTGTCACTGCCTCCTGTGGCTGTAAATCAAAGTTAGTCAGCCAATCAGGGCTCTGTGTCTGAATGGCTCTGACTGGGCTCAGGTGCCCCCATAAGAAGCTGCTGGCTGAGGGGGCACTCGCCAGAAGGAAGGGGCCAGGAGCTGCATGCAAAGAAGGACCCAAGAAGAGGAGGGTCCGGGCTGCTCTGTGCAAAACCAACTGCACAGAGGAGGTGAGTATGACATGTTTAAAAAAAACAAGACTTTACAATCACTTTAAAGCAATGATAAGATGGCTACAAGAGCATGTTAGTGAATTATTGTGGACAGCACTTGTGAGAGAACTGTAAGTACCCCGCTCTTGTCAAATGTACCAGCAATAAACTGGGACCAGGCCAGGAATTTACTAGTTCCATGCTGGTAGAAAAGGAAGAAGAAAAAATGGGACTTTACATGAGGCACGATGTTGTAAATAATGATAAATGAAGAACGTATAACCATGATTGAATTTGTCATAATGACATGTAATAATTGATAATATAATAAGATACTATATCAATAATTAGCAATATATAATATAATCATAAAGAATTAATGTTTTAGACAGAAAAATAATAATGATAAAGTATTTAATAAATGTTGAATGAATGAATGACTTGTATAGCGCTACCAATGCGAACTGAATCGCCTCAGGGCGCTTTTTGCCACTGGTGTCCATCTGTGGTATAGTGTGGTCCTTGCCCTGTGGGATCCCGACACGCTTACAAACGAATACACACACAACATACACATATTTGGCCAATTTTTATCGACAGGATTTAATTAACCTACCAGCATGTCTTTGGAGTTCAACAGACATGATTAGTACATTCACCAATACATTCAGTATAAATGCCAGACAATGTGGACATGATTAACAGAGTATATCCACATAAACTCGTGCATCAATGACAAAAGCATTTACATATACAGATTAAAAATTCATACTTAAAGCAAGCTTGTCTTGGCACCCTATGTTGGAAACTTGACGCGTTTCGTGGCATACAGCCACTCATCAGAAGTTAGATGCATAGTTATACTAGGACAAATGGATAATAAATATATTAATATATGATACCCTCTGGGGGGGGGGGGGGGGCATCACGTAAACAAGCCAATCCTCAATTGCTCACAAAGCAGCTCATAGGCTGAGACCAGCTCCTATGGGGGAGTGAGCGTGGTCCTGGATAGGCTGTCTCAATGCTCTTGAGAATTGTAATTGTGTTAGCCAGTCTTTTGGTTTAGGAACCGCAGGGTCTGACTCTGGAAGTGTTTGTAGCTGCTGACTTTATAAAAAAAAAAAATTGCGGCTTGAACACCGCTTTAAGACCAAATGTAAGTAGGTGTAGGGCAAAGTGCCTGTCTCTATACGCTACGTAGCAGGAAGCATGTTTGCTGCTTTCTCCTCCCCTCCCTACCTGTCACTGGTTGGTAAAGAAGCATTTGGCTTTACAGCTGACAGCCTCCTAGCAACCACTAATGCTGAGAGTGGGTGGAGCCTGATGGGGAAGCTAAGACTCTAGTTCCCCATCAGGTCTGCTCTCTGCTTGTGATTGACAGCAGGCAGTGGGCGCCTTCTGTAGAAAATAGCAGGCTGTCATTTGGCTATGGATCCAGCCACTACCTGCTGTCAATCACAAGGGGAGTGATCCTGATGGGAAACTAGTATCTAGGCTGCTCCATCAGGCTCCACCCACCCATAAAACTCTTCCGCAGCGGCTAGAGGGAACTCTGTTGCCCTGAGGACAGGGTGTCCATATAGACCATTGGTTCTTAACCTCCAGTACCCCCCACCAGGCCATGTTTGCAGGCTTTCCTTTTATCTTGCACAGGTGCTTTTAAATCTAAGTCAATGGCTTGGTATTTTGGACAGCTATTTTATCTAAGGGAAATTCCCAAAACATGGCCTGGTGGGGGGGTACTGAGGACTGAGGTTAAGAACCACTGATATAGACACTATGGTATCAGTGTGCTTCCACATGTGGTGCAATGCCCCTGATTCATGTACCTGTTTACTAAAGGTACATGATATAGTCCCTAGCACCAACATTTGTCCTGCGGAGGCACAACATAATTCTAAAAAGTGCCTTAGGCCCCTTTCACACTGGGGCGGTGCGGGCTCCGGCGGTAAAAAGGCGCTATATTTTTTTTTTTTTGAACAAATGAAAAAGGCGCTATATTTAGCGTAGTTTTAGTGGCGGTATTCGGCCGCTAGCAGGGGGGTTTTACCCCCCTGCTAGCGGCCCAGAAAGGGTTAAAACCACCGCAAAGTGCTGCTGCATCTCCGCTTTTCCGGCGGTATAGGTGCGCTGCCCCATTCATTTCAATGGGGCAGCGCTCAAAAGATGATGCTAGCAGGACTTTTTATTTACCATCCTGCCAGTGCACCGCTCCAGTGTTGGGCTTTCACACTGGAGTGTGAGGAGCGGCTCTTTCAGGGCTCTTTGCAGGCACTATTTTTAGTGCTGTAGTGCCTGCAAAGCGCCCCAGTGTGAAAGGGGTATAGGAATTCCCTTGATTGTTGTATATAAATGTAGCGGAGAACAATATGTGAATAGCTTTAAAAAGATCCAAAGACCTCATCTCAGCTACAGTCTCCTGCTCCGCTTCCCCGGACTTCCTGCTGGGGAGCAAATACCCATTAGTACCATCACAAGTCACATGACCTAGTCCCCTTCTCAAGACCAGGGCCGCTAATAGGAGGGTAGCACCTGCCCTCCTGTATGGGGTCCAGGCCACAAAAGTTCAACAGGGGGGGGCCCAGAGCAACAGGAGTGGGCACGGGTACTGAAGCCAATCCCCCTTTGGCCCTCCCTGTGTTTACAAATGCTTCAGTTTATAAATGAGAGAGCTTCCTGTTCATTCAGTCTGCCGCTAGTGCTGCAGAGAAAGGATTGAGGAATCTGTGTCCTCAATCTCTTGCTCAAAAGTGAGATTCGGTACTGTACGGGGCCCCATGACTTCTAATCGCAGCCCTGCTCAAAACTACAAGTCCCATCATGCCTAGTGCCTGTGTACATGCATGCCCTAGTCCTTCACAAAAGGTGGTGTTGCATTTACTCCCAACAGAGGCAGCAACCTCCCACTGGCATGTAGGCCTACCCAGCAGCACATTCAACAGGGTTGCTCCAGAGCAGTGGTTCTCAACCTCAGTCCTCAAGTACCCCCAAGCCATGTTTTCAGGATTTCCTTTACCTTGTACAGCTGCTTTAAATCAATATCAATGACATGGTATTGATAAGAGCTATTTTATCTAAGGGAAGTTTCCAAAACATGGCCCATTGGGGGTCGTTGGGGGTACTTGAGGACTGAGGTTGAGAACCTCTGCTCCAGAGGAGCCTGCAAGCCACCTTGAACCTGGGAACAGGAGCAGAAGTCAGGGAGACCGGGATGGAATGCTGGGGTAGGCAATCTTTAAAGTTGAGGGAGCTACACACAGTGTTTAAATATTTTTAAGTTAAAAAATAAAACAATTAGCGTTTAATATCACTTTATAAACAACAGGTTTCCAGTGTACAGATAGAATTTTTCAGCTTTTCTTCATTCAGCAACACTTGTTTGTAATTCTTCTGATCCAAAAAGCTTGAAGCGTTGTCTTTCGAAGAGCTTGCTGAAATTCAGAGAGGACAGAGTTGCCTCCAGTTCTGTCATGATCATTACGTACCCCTGGAGGAAGAGAAGAAACCAAGGTCAGGCTTTCAACATTCTGCTGCACATGCTGTATTCAAGTATTGCCGGTAATAAAACTGGTGAGTGTGGTTAGGCTCGTTCACATGTGCTGCCCCTCTGAAAAGCAAACCCATGGTGGATCACTTTTCAGAGGCGTTTGACAGGTGGTGAGGAAGCGATATGTTGCATCCTTGCTGCTTAATTTAACCCTGTATGTGATTTGCTGGAGCCATGATTGGCTGGAGCCACGATCACTCCTGTGCATGTCTGAACATTTATTCGGTCACGGCACAGGGCTCGGGAGGAACGACACCCGTGGCCGTTCCTTAAGAGCGCATTCGCCAGTAATGTCACTGGCTGCATGTAATCTAATGTGTACTTCCTCTTTAAGCCCGACTCCAGGCTGGAGAGGAGGCATGCTTGCTGCCAGTGCCTTTTATTTTTAACCTCCAGGGGGAGTTTTTAAAAAATGTTGGCCAATTTTGAGGTTTAAAGTGTGTCCAGCTGGAACTGTTTTTCTAAGTTTTGGAAGGTGCAGGGAAGGATTACCACCCCTGTAAGGTTTTTACTTCCAGGGCCCTATTTGAAATATTTGCCCTCAGTGATAGCTGATAGTGTTACGTGTGGGCGAGAAGCCGTAAAAATAAGTGATTACTACATCTATGTGTAGCGCTGGCTCCTGACGAGCACACGCTATATGTTTTTCAAAGTTAACGTTCCTAAAAACACAGTTGGATTTTGGGTAAATTATCCAAATTATGTTCTCAGTATCAGTCTGGCTGGAATTGCACTGAGTTCTCCTTGACCGCAGGTGTCGCTGTCACCGCCGGCAAGTATGAGAATGCAGTTTGGCTGGGTGTATTGGATACCCTTCTTTCTCTCGGAACCAGCCCAGTGGGAGTGTCTACCCTGCTGTGCATTCTGGGAGAAGGTATTTAAGGTACTGAGATCACGTGTCTCGGGGTTCCAGTCCAGAAGATACCTTCTCTAGATAGCCCAAGGCGAAGCAACTGCAGGGACAGGCCTGAATGGATATCGGGGCCTAATCATCCAAAAATGGTCCAGTGCCGTCTCATCTAAGGAGAGGCCCAGCAACTGGAGAAGCATCCAGGGGAGGACTCCTCGGGAGAGGGCCATGCACAAGGCTGGTTACTCTGAAGGAGCCTGGAGGCTCAGTTGAAGGACACTAAATGGATTTACACTCATACGGTATCGCCGGACCGGCTGCAAGATACTGGTAATGTATGATAGCTCTCTAAATTTGTCTAAGTCCCTCAGTTCTACATTCAAGTCTGTGGCAGAGACTTTGTTCAAGTGTTCTACATCCATAATGTAATGTCAGTAAGTCTCCCATAGAAGAACAAGATGACATGATTGTTGTCTGGATTTCTAGTGTACCAGACACTCGCTCCGATCGCCTACGTCCCCATATCTAAAATGGCCGATTTGGCATCGGTAACGTTCCCGCCCCTTGCGTGACTCACCCCTAGAGTGACGCTATAAACACTTATCGGTGGGCGTGTTTCCGTGCAAGCAGACCATCCAATGCGATCCGCTCCTCTCGCTGGCCACCTCCCCGTTGTGCCTCTGAAGTAATGACGCACTTCTGTACACGGTGATCCCGCACGCGCTGCCCTAACATCACCAGAGCAGGCTCCGCCCTATGCTCAGCCTGTCATCAGAGTGGGCCACGCCCCCACCGTCCTATGTGTTTAGGTCGCGCGGCTCAGCCTCTCACAGAGCAGGCCCCGCCCCCGAAGTTTCCCCCTTCACTTTGGCATGTACATTCCAAGCTATAAGAATAATGTGTAATGTAATCTCCATATGATATGGAGCAATGTGATAACGTGGGGGTCTATTCTATCAGATTACCACTACCTATCAGATAATCCGATAGAAAGCTTCCCAGTTGGCAGATGCTTTGCTGTGGGAACACGCGGTGGGCGTGGCCTGACAGCCTTGAAGCCCCCCCCCCCCTTCATGTAATGTTAGTCTCCCATAGAAGAACACGATGACATGATTGTTGTCTGGATTTCTCGTATACATCTCCTACGATCCCATATCTAAAATGGCCGATTTGGCCTCGGTAACGTCCCCACCCCTTCCGTGACTCACCCCTAGAGTGACGCTTTAACACTGTTATCGGTGGGCGTGTTTCCGTGTAAGCAGACCATCCAATGCGATCACCGCCTCTCGCTGGCCACCTCCCCGTTGTGCCTTTGAGGTAATGACGCACTTCCGTACACGGTGATCCCGCACGCGATGCCCTAACGTCTCCAGAGCAGGCCACGCCCCCTTCGTCCTAAGTGTTTAGGGCACGCGGTTCAGCCTTTTTTACGGGGCAGGCCACGCCCCCTCATTCCTATGCTCCGCCTATCACCCGAGCAGGCCCCCCCCCCCCCGAAGTTTCCCCCTTCACTTTGGCATGTACATTCCAATCTATAAGAATAATGTGTAATGTAATCTCCATATGATATGGAGCAATGTGATAACGTGGGGGTCTATTCTATCAGATTACCACTACCCATCAGATAATACGATAGAACGCTTCCCAGTCGGCGGATGCGTTGCTGTGGGAACACACGGTGAGCGTTGCCTGACAGCCTTGAAGCCCCCCCCCCCCCCCTCCGTCATGTAATGTTAGTCTCCCATAGAAGAACACGATGACATGATTGTTGTCTGGATTTCTCGTATACATCTCCTACGATCCCATATCTAAAATGGCCGATTTGGCCTCGGTAACGTCCCCGCCCCTTCCGTGACTTACCCCTAGAGAGACGCTATAACGCTGTTATCGGTGGGCGTGTTTCCGTGTAAGCAGACCTTCCAAAGCGATCAGCGCCTCTCGCTGGCCACCTCCCCGTTGTGCCTTTGAGGTAATGACGCACTTCCGTACACGGTGATCCCGCACGCGCTGCCCTAACGTCTCCAGAGCAGGCCACGCCCCCTTTGTTCTAAGTGTTTAGGGCGCGCGGCTCAGTCTGTCACGGGACAGGCCACGCCCCTCATTCCTATGCTCCGCCTATCACCCCAGCAGATCACCCCCCCGGAAGTTTCCCCCTTCAGGTTGTCATGTCCATTCCATATATAAGAATAATGTGTAATGTAATCACCGTGTGATATAAGGTAACACAATAAGGGGTGTGTTGTCGGCAGGGGCGGACTGACCATTCTGGCATATGACAGGCTCCTGGGAGGACAGGGATGGATGGATGGAGTAAGCGGGCTGAGAGGAGAGAGAGACCAAGAGAGCCGGGGGAGGAGGAGAACACTTCCCGGGGCGGTGAGAGAACTCAGAGCATGGATTGGCTTCAGTTCAGCACCACCGACGGCAAGTAGTCTGCATGTGTGACCAGTTCACATTCTACTCATCATATCCCGATTCCCTTGTGTCAGTGAGGAGAACCGCCCGACTCTCTCCTACACTGCTATCTATCTACAGCCCAGCAGGAGGGCACCCGAATACAGCTGGAAGCCGATTGGTCTGCTGCCCTGTCACTCACAGCTGCCCCTCCCTCCTGAAGTTCAGCTTGTGTGGGAAATACAATATGTGCAGCCTGGAGATTTAATGTCTGCCTGAGCAAAGCTGATCAGAGCCAGTGATCCTCTTGTACACTGAACCCTGTTTACCAACATGTGTGCGGAGATGTACAGGGATGGGACATGTGTGCAGAGATGTACAGGGATGGACCATGTGTGCGGAGATGTACAGGGATGGGACATGTGTGCAGAGATGTACAGGGATGGACCATGTGTGCGGAGATGTACAGGGATGGAAGATGTGTGCGGAGATGTACAGGGATGGAAGATGTGTGCGGAGATGTACAGGGATGGACCATGTGTGCGGAGATGTACAGGGATGGACCATGTGTGCAGAGATGTACAGGGATGGACCATGTGTGCGGAGATGTACAGGGATGGACCATGTGTGCGGAGATGTACAGGGATGGACCATGTGTGCGGAGATGTACAGGGATGGACCATGTGTGCGGAGATGTACAGGGATGGAAGATGTGTGCAGAGATGTACAGGGATGGACCATGTGTGCAGAGATGTACAGGGATGGAAGATGTGTGCAGAGATGTACAGGGATGGAAGATGTGTGCAGAGATGTACAGGGATGGAAGATGTGTGCGGAGATGTACAGGGATGGACCATGTGTGCGGAGATGTACAGGGATGGAACATGTGTGCGGAGATGTACAGGGATGGAAGATGTGTGCGGAGATGTACAGGGATGGACCATGTGTGCGGAGATGTACAGGGATGGACCATGTGTGCAGAGATGTACAGGGATGGAAGATGTGTGCAGAGATGTACAGGGATGGACCATGTGTGCGGAGATGTACAGGGATGGACCATGTGTGCGGAGATGTACAGGGATGGACCATGTGTGCGGAGATGTACAGGGATGGAAGATGTGTGCAGAGATGTACAGGGATGGACCATGTGTGCAGAGATGTACAGGGATGGAAGATGTGTGCAGAGATGTACAGGGATGGAAGATGTGTGCAGAGATGTACAGGGATGGAAGATGTGTGCGGAGATGTACAGGGATGGACCATGTGTGCGGAGATGTACAGGGATGGAACATGTGTGCGGAGATGTACAGGGATGGAACATGTGTGCGGAGATGTACAGGGATGGAACATGTGTGCGGAGATGTACAGGGATGGAACATGTGTGCGGAGATGTACAGGGATGGAACATGTGTGCGGAGATGTACAGGGATGGAAGATGTGTGCGGAGGTGTACAGGGATGGAACATGTGTGCGGAGGTGTACAGGGATGGACCATGTGTGCGGAGATGTACAGGGATGGAAGATGTGTGCGGAGGTGTACAGGGATGGAAGATGTGTGCGGAGGTGTACAGGGATGGAAGATGTGTGCGGAGGTGTACAGGGATGGGACATGTGTGCGGAGATGTACAGGGGTGGGACATGTGTGCAGAATGGCACGGATGGGCACAATCACGTACCTGTACGTGTCTCTTTAAGTGCCCAGCCGCCTGTCATAGGGAAAGACGATCAGTGACGCCAAGCCATGTCCCCCTACAGTTAAAAACACACACTGGTCCCAAAAATGTCCGATGTGTCCGCCATAATGTCGCAGTCACAATAAAAATCGCTGATCGCTGCCATTACTAGTAAAAAAAAAAAATATTAATAAAAATGCTATAAAACTATCCCCTATTTTGTAAACACTATAACTTTTGTGCAAACCAATCAATAATCGCTAATTGCGATATTTTTATTTTTTTTTTTGATTTTTTTTTTTACCAAAAATATGTAGAAGAATACGTATCGGCCTAAACTAAGGAAAAAAAAAAACATTTTTTTTATATATTTTTTGGGGATATTTATAGCATTTGCATTTTTTCAAAATTGTCGCTCTATTTTTGTTTTATAGCGCAAAAAATAAAAACTGCAGAGGTGATCAAATACCACCAAAAGAAAGCTCTATTTGTGTGAAAAAAAGGACGCCAGTTTTGTTTGTCGCACGACCACGCAATTGTCAGTTAAAGCGTCGCAGTGCCAAATCGCAAAAAGGGGCCTGGTACTTTGGCTGCAAATTGTTCCGGGGCTTAAGTGGTTGAAGCCCAAAATCACACACAGCAAACCCACCTTTCCTCACCCCCCCAAATCCACTAGAGGGATGTGCAGTCAGGGGAGGCAGAGCCATGAACATAAAAAAAAAAAAAAAAAATGATTGACTTTGAGGGTTGTAGATCAGTGACCTGGGGTCACAGAGACCCCAAATTTGGTTAGCGGGTAGCTGAAGTCCTACCCACCCACTCAAAATTTGGGGCATCTATGGTTCTAGAGATACGGGGCTACTTGCGCAGCCTGTCAGAAGACAAGATAATTTATTATTGATCTATTTAATGTGAAATTACTGGTTGGAAGTTAAAAATTCAAACTTCAGTAATTTGTCTGTTAAGCCACCTGCTTGAGTACAGTTTTTGAAAAATAGTAAATTACCTTAAAAATAATATATAATAATTATCTGTATATTACTTACTTATGGTAATTAACCATTTGCCACCCAGGCCAATTCTGACACTTCTCTCCTGCATGTAAAAAATCATAAATTTTTTTGCCACTGACCTTACCGCATGCCCCTGATCCACACACACCGCAAACCCACCCTCCCCCATCTCCCCTTCCCAAAGTTGACACAGAAAATCCACACCCCCACCTTCCAAAATCCAAACACACCCAAGAATGGATCTGGAAAGGTCCTTCAACTTCTTCCTTGCTTGTGCAGAGATTCTTCTAGTTCTCAAAGAAAATCTCACCTTCTCCTTCAGGCTCTGATGAAGGGGTCAGTGCAACACATTTCTCATGTTGTGTCTTTTTGCCTGTGTGTGCACATCAGACGGGACCAATAGTTCATAGTTTAAGGGTAAGTTCACCTTTACAAAAAAAAAGGTGAACTTACACAGGCCCCCCCTCCCCCTGTTCCCTCTGCCCTGGACCACAGTAATCTCCGGTTCTAAGCCCCGGTATAGCTGCGCCAGGAGTCTGGGGCTTAGAAACCCCAAGCTGAGGGACGTTTTGAAGCATTCTAATTGGGTCACATGGGTGGCGCCGACCAATCAGCAGCCGCATAGCCCATCCTATCAGCTATGGAGAAGACGCATGGTTGCAGAGAGGATTTCTAACCCCCGGCTTCTGGCGTGGCTATACCGGGGCTTAGAACCAGAGATTGCCACGGTCCAGGTCAGTGGGACGGGGGGGGGGGGGGGCGAGGAGGGGGACCTGTGTAAGTTCACCTTACAAATTTTTCTGTAAAAGGTGAACTTGCACTTTAATCACTTGCCGACTGGGCCATAGCCAAAAGACAGCTACAGCGTGGTCGGCTTATTCTGGGAGGGCGTCCAGGGGCACACTCCTGGAAAAATCTGAGGACCATTCGCATAGTATTTATTTTTTGGCATAGAAGAGGAGATATGAGATCAGTAATTTGCTATGATGTGGCCGTTGATCATCATCGTGTACCCCTAGTAAAGCTAGCTCAGGTGTCACAGGGACTGACAGTTCCAGACGAACATTCAATTGTTCAAAGATACCGGCCCAATACGTGGAATTCATAGGACACTCCCAGAACATATGGAGATAGGTGCCTAAGTGTGTCTGACACCGAGGGCAATGAGGATTCCTACCAGGGTATATTCTAGACATACGCGCTGGGGTGAAGTATACTCTGTGAAGGAACTTGGTTTGTACAAGTTTGTCACCCGCAGAGAGGACCAACTTGGGTCACTGTTCCAGACAATCCTCCCTTTCCAGCGTCGATATATAATTTTTCCATTTGTCCCATAACCTGTCCATTTTCTGGGAATCTTTGGATAACAGAGTGCCATATAATGCAGAGAGAGGCTTCTTTAGGAGGACAATAGGTCCTCTACTGGATCTAGTTGTAACGTTGGGGGGGTTGGGGGGGGGTAGGGAATTGGGCCCTGGCTGCATGTCGAAGTTGGATATAACGAAAGTACATCCAACCCGGCAAGGCATATCTGCTAGTTAGCTGGGGGAATGTCAGTAAGGCGCCCAAAGGCATAATGTCTCTTAGTGTCTTGATACCGAATTTCGCCCACAATTGAGGGTCAGGTATCGATTTGAAGTGGGGTAGATTTGGATTCCCCCAGAGAGGCTGGACTGGGGACCAGCGCGCAGGCTGGGAGAATCTGCGTCTGGCCATGACCCACACTCTAATAGTCGCCGGAAGATCACTATATGCCCCTATGCCCCTATACACCAAGTTTTGCGAGTCCTGCAAGGAGCCCAATATAGTTGCTTCCACGCAAACCGCTGCATTTGAGCGCTTTGCCTCGAACCACCAATATGTTGTAACCAACATTGTTGCCCAATAATAAATTTGGGAGAGCCAGTCCCCCAAATTGGGTTGGTAAGTGTAATGTGGACTAAGCCCTTTTTTTGATTTATAGCGCAAAAAATGAAAAACCCAGCGGTGATTAAATATCACCAAAAGAAAGCTCTATTTGTGAGAAAAAAAGGACAAACATTTCATATGGGTACAGTGTTGTATGACTGAGTAATTGTTATTCAAAGTGTGAGAATTGGTCTGGTTAGGAAGGGGAGTTTAAGCGCCCAGTGGTCAAGTTGTTAAGGATCGAGACATTGGTCGCTCAGTCGACACATTCAGCCGGCCAATACCGATCCTTCTTTTTCTTTTATAGTGCGCTATCAGAGATGAGTAATAGTTTGGCGCTTAAAGCCCAAAATCGCACACACAGCAAACCCAACCTCCCTCACCTGCCCTCCCCAAATCCACACACATTGAAACAGCAAATCCACACCCCACCTTCCCAAATCCAAACACAACCCAAGTATAGATCTGGAAAGGTCCTACCTTTCAAAGAGGATAAACTTCTTCCGTGCTTGTGCAGAGAAGATTCTTCTAGCTGTAGCACCCTGGTGTTTAGGCAGGGTTGCTCTTAAATTTACCTGCCAGGTAGAAGCTAGCTACCTGGGGTATTTAATATGAGAAGGACACTGCAGGGTCAGATTATGGGTATATGGGGTATCTCAGCCAATGGGCAGGGGTTTTCTTAAATCCCTTGGCCTGATGGGAGAACCTATATATTCGGGTGGAGTCATGTGATCAGTGTTCTGTGCCACCTGAACAGCTGTCTGGGTGCTAGGCGGTCTGATTAGAACCCTGATATTTTCTCAAAGCCCCACCCCCCAAACAGGGCTAGACAGTGCCACCTGTCAGTGTCACTTATTAGTGCCTATCAGTGCCGCCTATCAGTATCAGTGCCCATAAAAGCTGCAAATCAGTGCTGCCTATCAGTGCCAATCCAAAATTTGTGAATTGAAATGATTAAAGAGCTTGACTTGTAGTTTTGTTAGCCGTTTTTTGTTGTTAACGTTATGTGAAAAATTGGTTTCAAATGTTTTGACAGGGGTGCAGTTTCAGTGCTGGCCATAGGTGCCATTTTCACTAGATATGCCCCTGGCCCCCATAGCAAGCTGCTTGCTGTGGGGTCACTCGACAAGAGGAAGGAGCCAGGAGCTCCAGCCAGGGACCCGAGAAGTAGAGGATCCGGGCTGCTCTGTGCAAAACCATTA
>CM053026.1:358729027-358734027 GCA_028564925.1 Lithobates sylvaticus | reverse complement strand
AGGCAGCACTGATGGGCACTGACAGGTGACACTGATTAAAAGCAGTGATTGGAAGTACTGATGGGAACTGATAGGCAGCACTGATTGACACTGAATGAGCACTGACAGGTGGCAATGATTGGAAGCACTGTTTGGCACTGATAGGCGGCACTGATGGGCACTAATAGGTGGCATTGGTTGGCACTGATAGGTGGCACTGATTGGCACTGACTGGCACTCAATGGCACTGATTGGAAGCACTGACAGGAGAGGGGGGGGTCACATTGAGCAGATAGATTATGGGCACGGTGAGGCTGCGATTATGGGCACGGTGAGGCTGCGATTATGGGCACGGTAAGTCTGCAATTATGGGCACGGTAAGTCTGCAATTATGAAAAATGGGGATGGCAGAACAATTGAGGCAACTATGGACTTTTATGGTACGGGTAAGGACTCACAAAACAGTGTGTATAGAAAAATATATAAAGATTTATTACAACAACAGAATAATGCAAATTTATACAATGAATGAAAAAAGAGGGCAATTAAAATCGAGAGACAATATTACAATACAGAATTTTTCCTTATAATTGCACAGTATAGCACATAATTATTGATCCCTGTTATTGGAAGCAATGTAGTGAATTTCAAACTGTCGCAAGATGGCACTCAACATGTTTCGCGGACTAGCCGCTTCTTCAGGAGTATGCAATAAGGGGAGATGTATCTGTATGATTGTCTCTGAAAAAGGGGGAATGGGATGATTAGTAACATATAAATTATAAAAGACAAGCAATGTACCTGGAGACAGCTAGAAAACGCCATCCTGATTCTGCCAGCAGGAAAGGCGGAAATATGCTGGCTCACTATGGTACAGGTCAGCAAGAGAGGGTAGTAATATAAAGGTATAGAAAAAAGGTTGCATCCAATTGTACGTCCATATGAACAAAGAGCACATCATGACTCACCAGCTCAAAGGTGCACGGGGACAGGCGAAGCTAGGGGCCCCAAATGATGGGGCAAATTTCACAGGCTGATATGGGAGCCAGAGTAGGGTAAAGTTAGTATTCAAGGGTATAGCATAAAGCTGTAAAAAAAACATACATGATAATGAATGTAACCAACATGATAAGGACATAAAATCCTACACAGGGGCACCTATAGGATAAACACCGAGTGCACCTAGAAGTCAGACATGTGTACGATAAGAAAGATCCAGAAGTCGGTATACAGAGGTAAAATATTAATAGGGAAAGTGTATATACCTACCCAAAATTAAACGTAAGATGGCCTAGGATAAGCAGGGGTCACAACTTAGGGAGGGAGTGTCAGACGGTTAGCGGGCTGCAAAAGATTATACATACACAACTAAGCACGTATGCACATACACACACACACATTGCACACATATATATATATATATATACATATATATATATTACACACACACATACATATATATGTACACATGTATGCACATACACACAGATCCCCATGCACACCTGTACAAATATACAGGTGGGTGTACATGAACCCCATGGTTAAATATGTACATTTGTCTGTATATAGAAGAGGGAAAAATCTATTTGTTTACCTGGGCCGAAGCATATATGCCTATATAATAAAAAATCAGCACATTAAGTTCCAATTAGCTCACAGCAGGGAGGTGTATGACGTATCAATAAACCGCCAAAAAGGCTGTAGGTTGAGAGATATCGAATTCAAAGACTGAGACCTGTGGACAAACAGGTGAATTTCAGACACAGCTCAAGCACTGAACATAAAGTAAAGCAACTGCTGTTAAATGTGCACAAAAGGGGAACAGTGTTTCTCTTAAAATAAGGGAAACGACACACACCTGCAAAGTAGATGGTTTGGTTTGTGTGCACTTGTAGAAATTCCCATCAATAGGCAGATCGCTGGAATCCATATGAAAGTACAAAATACATAGACAATGTATATGAGGATTTTTGCTAGCAAGTAAACAGAAGGGAAGGATCTTCCAGAGAAGATATAAAACATACCTGCACATGGGAAGAAGTACAGGCACAGCACCAGCCAGCAGCACCTGAACACTCCGCAAACCCCCACAGACGCCTACATCCACTGGGCAAATAAGCCCGTTTAAATAATGTCCTCTGGCGCCAGTCCTGATGACGCTGAATGCGTGCGCCGCCGGCGCCATACAAACAGCGTCATCGGACCCGATCCTCAACTGCGCATGCGCGTCGCGCATGCGCAGTAGAGCAAAAACGGCACATAGTGTCAGGAAGGGCAGAGAGCCATCCAGGGGCCAGCCGGGGGCGCGGACACTGCGCAAACGCAGCGCCACACACGGGGGAGACCCGGAACTACGCCGCCCAACCTTTTGACCGGCCGTTAAAGTCCCCAAAGAGTGAACCCAAAAAATCTGCACCGCCACCTGGTGGGCAGATAAAGGATCACTCATAAGGGGAGATCGCATATCAGCCTGGAAAATGAAGCTAACGCAGACCAAAGGCACAGATGTGATTAGAGAGATGACGGGTCAAAAAGAAGGCTCATAGCACAGGACGCACTAATATGGATGCCAATAATTAGATTTGAACAGAATATATTCAAAGTTTAAACAAAAATTTATTAAATACAAATAAAAATAATACTAATGAATAAAGATATGGAACCAGCGTGCAAATGGTTATAAGGGGGCGAGGGTATATAAAGAATTGGCGTGTGTCGCCATTATGAGAACCTAGGAAAACCTAGATCTACAAGGATGGGGCAGAAGGCAGAGGGACAAAAAAAATATATAAACACAGTGGGAAGAGACATAGAGGGAAGAACACAGACGGGGGAGACAATACAGGAAGGTAAAAAAGAGGGGGTGGGGGGGGGGGAAAGGAGAAAGGGGGGGGAAAAAAGAAAAAAGAATGATCTGTCAACGGTTAAAAAACCAGCAATCTAAACGGAAAAATACCTCTAAAGAAAAGGCTTATAAGAGTTATTTTCGTTGATGCCAGGGTGTATAGTAGCCGATAGTTTCTCAATCCATAGAGTTTCTGCCCTAAGAATTTTATTGTCCCAGTCACCACCACGCGGGTGGGGGGGGACAACCTCAAGGACACAAAAGGAAACTGCACTGTTATCGAATCTATGGTGTAGACCTATGTGTCTAGTTACCGAGGTTAGAATTTTTCCAGAACCTGAACAGTAGACGTGGTCACGAATGCGTTGGCCAAATTCGCGTATGGTCTTACCTACGTAGAAAGCTTTACAGGTACATGACATTAAATAAATAACGCCTCGGGTGGTGCAGTCAGCATGGCACCGGAGACGATGCCATTGTCCATTTGGGAGCTTGATCCCTGGTCCTTCAGTGACCCAGGGGCAGCGGCTGCAATTGCCGCATCGATAGGTGCCCCAAAGGGATCTAGGAGGTCGAGCTTGGGGAAGGGTATAGTGACTGGAGATAAGGGTATCTCTAAGGGATGTAGCTCGTCTGAACACTAATTCAGGGGTAGATCTAACATATTTAGAGAGGGTTTGATCCTCAGTCAGTAGGTGCCAATGCCGAGATATTGAAGTACGTAAAGAGTCTTGATGGGCGGAAAATTTGGTGATGAATTTGACGGTTTGAACAATAATTATGTGCTATACTGTGCAATTATAAGGAAAAATTCTGTATTGTAATATTGTCTCTCGATTTTAATTGCCCTCTTTTTTCATTCATTGTCTAAATTTGCATTATTCTGTTGTTGTAATAAATCTTTATATATTTTTCTATACACACTGTTTTGTGAGTCCTTACCCGTACCATAAAAGTCCATAGTTGCCTCAATTGTTCTGCCATCCCCATTTTTCATTAAAATTTAGGACGAAGGTACTATACGTTTATTCTTACTTTATAGTAGCAATTTCCACAAGTCTGCAATTATGGGCACGGTGAGGCTGCGATTATTGGCACGTTGAGGCTGCGATTATTGGCACGGTGAAGCTGCGATTATTGGCACGGTGAGGCTGCGATTTCGGGCACTGTAACGCTGCGATTTCGGGCACGGTGAGGCTGCGATTTCGGGCACGGTGAGGCTGCATTTAAATGGGGGGGGGGGGGGTTTCAGCGGCGGCACAAAACCTCCCTGAAATTCGTTTTTACAGGTTGGGATGTCTGCATTACAGTACAAGTCGGCCCACTTCTCTATTGCCCCCCCTCCCCCCCACACACATCCCGACACTGGACCCGATCTCACTAGTAAGGTGACATCACTTCTAATGACACTTACTATATTATATCTCCGATGAAAAAAGATGCGGCTGTAATCTCTGATAAATCCTCTGTATGGCGCTGTTCCTCTTCTGTGACGAATGCTGATACGACACGCCTTCTCCCTGGCAGTCCACATAACAATATGGCGCCGCTCTGCCCTCCTGCGCACGGTATGACCGTTATGCGCCCGCCCTCTCCGCCAATCAGAGTAAACGCGTCCTCCCCCCGCCCCCTCCGCCAATCAGAGTAGGCGCGTCCGCCCCGCCCCTGCCGCACGGGCGCGCGCAGGCTGTGACGCTACTCATCCCCGATGTACTGACAGAAGACAGATAGCTAGAGGGAGGATTCGGCTTTCTTCTCCCTCCAGCCTGCAGGTGGCAATAGAGAGCGCCGCTGTGCAATGAAGGAAGGCTGTGCCCGTGTAGTGTCATACTTTGCTCCCCATCACAGGATGCTGCGGAAGTGACGTTGCGGTCCGAAATTGAACACTGCGCATGCGCGATGCGTTCCAAACACTCGCGCCGTGCGTTTCAAATGATTTGCGGCAATAAAAGTTCAGTGAAACCATCAGATAATGTCACGGAAGTGACATTACAGACAACAAAAACACTGGGCTGTGCGTTCCAACACTAATACTTCCCTTGTTACCTAGTATCTCCAGAACTACCAGCTGTGATAGATCCTGCAATGCTGGGACTTGTAGTGCCTATGATAGATCCTGCAATGCTGGGACTTGTAGTGCCTAGAATCGATCATGCAATGCTGGGGCTGTTCCCTG
>CM053026.1:358699828-358728539 GCA_028564925.1 Lithobates sylvaticus | reverse complement strand
TCAGTGTTCCCCTTTACATCAGGGTTCGCAGAGTTCCCCCTGTAAGATTAGAAGGGATGGCGGCCCAGAGACATGTCCAGGGTACACAGAGGATACATGGGATAGATTAGAAGGGATGGAGGCCCAGAGACATGTCCAGAGAACACAGAGGATACATGGGATAGATTAGAAGGGATGGAGGCCCAGAGACATGTCCAGGGTACACAGAGGATACATGGGATAGATTAGAAGGATGGAGGCCCAGAGACATGTCCAGAGAACACAGAGGATACATGGGAAAGATTAGAAGGGATGGAGGCCTCCTCTGTTTTCCCTGGACATCCATCCCATCTAATCTATCCCATGTATCCTCCGTGTACCCTGGACATGTCTCTGGGCCTCCATCCCATCTAATCTATCCCATGTATCCTCCGTGTTCCCTGGACATGTCTCTGGGCCTCCATCCCTTCTAATCTATCCCATGTATCCTCTGTGTTCCCTGGACATGTCTCTGGGCCCCATCCCTTATAATCTATCCCATGTATCCTCTGTGTACTCTGGACATGTCTCTGGGCCTCCATCCCATCTAATCTATCCCATGTATCCTCTGTGTACCCTGGACATGTCTCTGGGCCTCCATCCCTTCTAATCTATCCCATGTATCCTCTGTGTTCTCTGGACATGTCTCCGGGCCTCCATCCCTTATAATCTATCCCATGTATCCTCTGTGTACTCTGGACATGTCTCTGGGCCTCCATCCCTTCTAATCTTACAGGGGGAACTCTGCGAACCCTGATGTAAAGGGGAACACTGATGTACTGTAAAGGGCAATGCCGCAGACCCTGATGAAAGTGGGAACTCTGATGTAAATGGGAATGCAGTGGACTCTGATATAAGCTGGTCTCTGGTGACCAGAGCACCCCTTACATCAATCAGAGTTCCTCCTTAGATCATGCTCTGCAGCATTTTCCTTTCATCTGAGTTCCCTTACACTGTAAGGGGGAAGAATCCTGCGGACTCTGATGTAAAGGGGAATGCCAGGAAATGTGATGTTGGGGGGGGGGGGGACTCTGGTGACCAGAGACCACCTTCCACAGAGTGAATACAGTAAGGTAAGAGTGGGGGTGTTACTGAGATGAGGGGAAACCTTTATATCAGTGCCCTCTTACATAATTGTATTCACTCTCCCCTTAAATCAGTGACCCCCCCCCCTCAGAATGGCCTGACGGCGCTGTCACTGACCTCCTCTCCAGTGCAGCGTGCAGGGTTCAGTTAGGCGGCTCCAGGTTGGTGGTTCTGGTTTTTATTCTATAGTCTCTTCTCCACAGTCCATACATGTCTGACTCCTCCCGTAATCCCAATCCCGGCGGTGATATCACTCTTGATTCCTCTCCAGACTCCCCCTAAGAGACTGCAGACACGTTAAAAGACAAGAGATAGTCAGAGATTGCAGACAGGATACAAGAGATGGTTAGAGGCTGCGGACCGGATACAGGAAGTGGTTAGAGGCTGCAGACATGGTACAAGAGGTGGTCAGAACATGTGCACAGGATACAGGAGGCAGTCAGAGGATGTGGAAATGGTACAGGTGGTGGTCAGAGTATGTAGACATGTAGGGGGAGCAAACAGAGGGGTTCCCCGTGTAAGGGGTGCACACAGAGGGATCAGTCATGTAGGGGATCACACAGTGGGATGAAGTCCTGATAAGAGCTGTCACAGGTGGGCCCTCACACAGGACACATGGCAGGCAGGGCAGTGAGGTTGGCACACACAGGGTGATCAGGTTCCTGTTCTTAGGGGAGGTGGGGTCCTGATCCCCAGGGAAGATGGGGTCCCTAGGTGAGATGAAGTCCCTGTTGCCAGGGGAGATGGAGTTCCTGCCCCCAGGTGAGATAGGATCCCTGTCCCAGAGTGAGAAGGGGGTCCCTGTCCTTAGGGGGGAGAAGGGGGTCTCGGTCTTGGGGGGAGGGGGGTCCCTGTCCTCAGAGGGGGGGAGGGGGTCCCTGTCCTCAGAGGGGGGGGGGGGGGGGGCTTGTCCCTGTCCTCGGGGAAGATGGAGTGGGATATGGGATGGTCTCACTTACCATGACATGCAGGTCCCTCATTTATGGTCGTCTGGGCTCCCTCCAGCAGCACGGATGTGCGATCAGCATACCCCCAGGGAGCACAACTGCGGCTTGACAATCTGGCAGCAATTGATGGGTATAGTAGCTGCGTTTGATGGCACAGTGGCGGCAATTTTTGGGTACAGTGGCTGCGTTTGATGGGCGCAGTGAGGTGTTTGCCGGGCACAGTGAGGCGTTTGCTGGGCGCAGTGAGGCTTTTAATGGGTGCAGTGAGGCGTTTGATGGGCGCAGTGAGGTGTTTGCTGGGCACAGTGAGGCGTTTGCTGGGCACAGTGGCTGCGTTTGAAGGGCACAGTGGCAGCGTTTGCTGGGTGCAGTGAGGTGTTTGACGGGCACAGTGAGGCATTTGCTGGGTGCAGTGAGGTGTTTGATGGGTGCAGTGAGGTGTTTGATGGGCGCAGTGAGGCATTTGATGGGCACAGTGGCTGCGTTTGCTGGGTGCAGTGAGGTGTTTGATGGGCGCAGTGAGGTGTTTGATGGGCGCAGTGAGGTGTTTGATGGGCGCAGTGAGGCGTTTGATGGGCACAGTGGCTGCGTTTGCTGGGTGCAGTGAGGCGTTTGCCGGGCACAGTGAGGCATTTGCTGGGTGCAGTGAGGTGTTTGCTGGGTGCAGTGAGGCGTTTGACGGGCACAGTGAGGCATTTGCTGGGTGGAGTGGCTGCATTAGACGGGCACAGTGAGGCGTTTGATGGGTGGAGTGGCTGCATTAGACGGGCACAGTGAGGCGTTTGATGGGTGGAGTGGCTGCATTAGACGGGCACAGTGAGGCGTTTGATGGGTGGAGTGGCTGCATTAGACGGGCACAGTGAGGCGTTTGATGGGTGGAGTGGCTGCATTAGACGGGCACAGTGAGGCGTTTGATGGGTGGAGTGGCTGTACTTGGACTCAGTGCTATGTACGGGGTCCCGCCCCCCTCTCCAAGCTCCGCTCTGTCCGCCCGCCCCCTCGAGTCCATAATTTTTCTGGACCCTGGACATACATAAGATTTGCGCATGCGCGATTCACGTTTTTTTTAGGGTGGTGGGCGGGGCTGTTCCTGACGCTTAACCACCTCTCCGCCCGCTCGAGAGCATAATATTTCTCGTCCAAGCATTGTAGGATCGATCACCGCAGGTAGCTCAGGATAGGCACTACAAGTCCCAGCATTGCAGGATCGATTATAGGCACTACAAGTCCCAGCATTGCAGGATCGATTATAGGCACTACAAGTCCCAGCATTGCAGGATCGATTATAGTCACTACAAGTCCCAGCATTGCAGGATCGATTTTAGGCACTACAAGTCCCAGCATTGCAGGATTGATTTTAGGCACTACAAGTCCCAGCATTGCAGGATTGATTTTAGGCACTACAAGTCCCAGCATTGCAGGATCTATCAAAACAGGTAGCTCAGCATGGTTGGTAAAAAATGATACTGGGTAACAAGGAAGGAATTAGTGTTGGAACGCACAGCCCAGTGTTTGTGTTGTCTGTAATGTCACTTCCGTGACATTATCTGATGGTTTCGCTGAACTGTATTGCTGAAAATCATTAGGACAGCACGGCGCGAGTGTTTGGAACGCTTCACGCATGCGCAGTACAAAATTTCTGCCAACAACGTCACTTCCGCAGCATAGTGTGATAGGCAGCAAAATATGATACTACACCGGCGTACAATTAAATTCAGCCTCCGCAGCGTCAGGAATGGAGAAGTGTGGGAGGTGCGATTGAAATCTGGGATGAGGGGGTGTTCTATCACCAAGTGTCCAGCTGTCACTAGGTGTCCGAAGTCTACTGCGCATGCGCAGCGCATGCGCAGTCCGGATCCAGAAGATTTTCGGAAATTGTCGGAAGATGAGCGGCGCATGCGCCGTGAGTCGAGGAGAAGCCCACACCATCCAAGCGGACATAGGGTTAGTCAAATTGAGAGGGCCCCTCGCGGGCTCGCTTCGCTCACCAAGTGTCCGGCTGTCACTAGGTGTCCGAATTCTACTGCGCATGCGCAGCGCAAGCGGAGTACGGATCAAGAAGATTTTCGGCAATTGTCGGAAGATGAGCGGCGCCTGCGCATGCGCAGTACACCTGGACACTTGGTGATGGGGGACGGTGTAGTATCATATTTTGCTGCCTATCACACTATGCTGCGGAAGTGACGTTGTGGGCAGAAATTTCGTACTGCGCATGCGCGAAGCGTTCCAAACACTCGCGCCGTGCGGTCCACATGATTTTCGGCAATACAGTTCAGCGAAACCATCAGATAATGTCACGGAAGTGACATTACAGACAACACAAACACTGGGCTGTGCGTTCCAACACTAATTCCTTCCTTGTTACCCAGTATCATTTTTTACCAACCATGCTGAGCTACCTGTTTTGATAGATCCTGCAATGCTGGGACTTGTAGTGCCTAAAATTAATCCTGCAATGCTGGGACTTGTAGTGCCTAAAATCAATCCTGCAATGCTGGGACTTGTAGTGCCTAAAATCGATCCTGCAATGCTGGGACTTGTAGTGCCTAAAATCGATCCTGCAATGCTGGGACTTGTAGTGCCTATAATCGATCCTGCAATGCTGGGACTTGTAGTGCCTAAAATCGATCCCGCAATGCTGGGACTTGTAGTGCCTATAATCGATCCCGCAATGCTGGGACTTGTAGTGCCTATAATCGATCCTGCAATGCTGGGACTTGTAGTGCCTATAATCGATCCTGCAATGCTGGGACTTGTAGTGCCTAAAATCGATCCTGCAATGCTGGGACTTGTAGTGCCTATAATCGATCCCGCAATGCTGGGACTTGTAGTGCCTATAATCAATCCTGCAATGCTGGGACTTGTAGTGCCTATAATCGATCCCTGCAATGCTGGGACTTGTAGTGCCTATAATCGATCCTGCAATGCTGGGACTTGTAGTGCCTATAATCGATCCTGCAATGCTGGGACTTGTAGTGCCTATAATCGATCCTGCAATGCTGGGACTTGTAGTGCCTATAATCGATCCTGCAATGCTGGGACTTGTAGTGCCTATAATCGATTCTGCAATGCTGGGACTTGTAGTGCCTATAATCGATTCTGCAATGCTGGGACTTGTAGTGCCTATAATCGATCCTGCAATGCTGGGACTTGTAGTGCCTATAATCGATCCTGCAATGCTGGGACTTGTAGTGCCTATCCTGAGCTACTTGCGGTGATTGATCCTGCAATGCTGGGACGAGAAATATTATGCTCTCGAGCGGGCGGGCGGAGGTGGTTAAGCGTCAGGAACAGCCCCGCCCACCACCCTAAAAAAAACGTGAATCGCGCATGCGCAAATCTTATGTATGTCCAGGGTCCAGAAAAATT
This sequence comes from Lithobates sylvaticus, assembly GCA_028564925.1. NCBI lineage: Eukaryota > Metazoa > Chordata > Amphibia > Anura > Ranidae > Lithobates > Lithobates sylvaticus. Next base: position 358,723,119 of record CM053026.1, on the reverse strand, counting down.
ATGGACTCGAGGGGGCGGGCGGACAGAGCGGAGCTTGGAGAGGGGGGCGGGACCCCGTACATAGCACTGAGTCCAAGTACAGTACATTGTTCTGCCATCAATTACGCTGCCACTCCGCCCATCAAACGCCTCACTGTGCCCGTCTAATGCAGCCACTCCACCCATCAAACGCCTCACTGTGCCCGTCAAACGCCTCACTGTGCCAGTCAAACGCTGCCACTCCGCCCATCAAACACCTCACTGTGCCCGTCTAATGCAGCCACTCCACCCATCAACTGCCTCACTGTGCCCTCACTGTGCCCGTCAAACGCCTCACTGTGCCCGTCAAACGCCTCAATGTGCCCGTCAAACGCAGCCCACTGTGCCCGTCAAACGCTGCCCATCAAACACCTCACTGCACCCAGCAAATGCCTCTCTGTGCCCGTCAAACGCCTCACTGCACCCATCAAACGCCTCACTGTGCCCATCAACCTCACTGCACCCGGCAAACGCCTCACTGCACCCAGCAAACGCAGCCACTGTGCCCGTCAAACGCAGCCACTGTGCCCATCAAATGCCTCACTGCGCCCATCAAACACCTCACTGCGCCCATCAAACACCTCACTGCGCCCATCAAACGCCTCACTGCGCCCAGCAAACGCCTCACTGTGCCCGTCAAAACGCCTCACTGTGCCCATCAAACACCTCACTGCACCCAGCAAACGCTCACTGTGCCCCACTGTGCCCATCAAACGCCTCACTGCGCCCAGCAAACGCCTCACTGCGCCCAGCAAACGCCTCACTGTGCCCGTCAAACACCTCACTGCACCCAGCAAACGCTGCCACTGTGCCCTTCAAACACCTCACTGCGCCCAGCAAACGCCTCACTGCACCCAGCAAATGCCTCACTGTGCCCGTGAAACACCTCACTGTGCCCAGCAAACGCTGCACTGTGCCCATCAAACTGCACCCATCACTGCACCCAGCAAACGCCTCACTGCACCCGTCAAACACCTCACTGTGCCCGTCAAATGCCTCACTGTGCCCATCAAACACCTCACTGCACCCAGCAAACGCAGCCACTGTGCCCATCAAAACGCAGTCACTGTGCCCAGCAAACGCCTCACTGTGCCCGTCAAACGCCTCACTGTGCCCGTCAAACACCACACTGCACCCAGCAAATGCCTCACTGTGCCCAGCAAACGCCTCACTGCGCCCATCAAACGCAGCCACTGTACCCAAAAATTGCCGCCACTGTGCCATCAAACGCAGCTACTATACCCATCAATTGCTGCCAGATTGTCAAGCCGCAGTTGTGCTCCTTGGGGTTATGCTGATCGCACATCCGTGCTGCTGGAGGGAGCCCAGACCACCATAAATGAGGGACCTGCATGTCATGGTAAGTGAGACCATCCCATATCCCACTCCATCTTCCCCGAGGACAGGGACCCCCCCCCCCCCCCCCCCCCCCGAGGACAGGGACCCCCCCCCCCCCAACCCCCCCCCCCCTGAGGACAGGGACCCCCTCCCCCCCAAGACAGAGACCCCCTTCTCCCCCCTGAGGACAGGGACCCCCTTCTCACTCTGGGACAGGGATCCTATCTCACCTGGGGGCAGGAACTCCATCTCCCCTGGCAACAGGGACTTAATCTCACCTAGGGACCCCATCTTCCCTGGGGATCAGGACCCCACCTCCCCTAAGAACAGGAACCTGATCACCCTGTGTGTGCCAACCTCACTGCCCTGCCTGCCATGTGTCCTGTGTGAGGGCCCACCTGTGACAGCTCTTATCAGGACTTCATCCCACTGTGTGATCCCCTACATGACTGATCCCTCTGTGTGCACCCCTTACACGGGGAACCCCTCTGTGTTGCTCCCCCTACATGTCTGCATACTCTGACCACCACCTGTACCATTTCCACATCCTCTGACTGCCTCCTGTATCCTGTGCACATGTTCCGACCACCTCTTGTACCATGTCTGCAGCCTCTAACCACTTCCTGTATCCTGTCCGCAGCCTCTAACCATCTCTTGTATCCTGTCTGCAATCTCTGACTATCTCTTGTCTTTTAACGTGTCTGCAGTCTCTTAGGGGGAGTCTGGAGAGGAATCAAGAGTGAGAGCACCGCCTGGATTGGGATTACGGGAGGAGTCAGACGTGTATGGACTGTGGAGAAGAGACTATAGAATAAAAACCAGAACCACCAACCTGGAGCCGCCTAACTGAGCCCTGCACGCTGCACCGGAGAAGAGGTCAGTGACAGCGCCGTCAGGCCAGTCTGAGGGGGGGGGGGTGAATACAATTATGTAAGAGGGCACTGATATAAAGGTTTCCCCTCATCTCAGTAACCCCCCCCCCCCTCTTACCTTACTGTATTCACTCTGTGGAAGGTGGTCTCTGGTCACCCGCGCCCCCCCCCCCCCCCCCCAACATCACATTTCCTGGCATTCCCCTTTACATCAGAGTCCGCAGGATTCTTCCCCCTTACAGTGCAAGGGAACTCAGATGTAAAGGAAAATGCTGCAGAGCATGATCTAAGGAGGAACTCTGATTGATGTAAGGGGTGCTCTGGTCACCGGAGACCACCTTATATCAGAGTCCACTGCATTCCCATTTACATCAGAGTTCCCACTTTCATCAGGGTCTGCGGCATTGCCCTTTACAGTACATCAGTGTTCCCCTTTACATCAGGGTTCGCAGAGTTCCCCCTGTAACATTAGAAGGGATGGAGGCCCAGAGACATGTCCAGGGTACACAGAGGATACATGGGATGCATTAGAAGGGATGGGGGCCCAGAGACATGTCCAGGGTACACAGAGGATACATGGGATAGATTAGAAGGGATGGGGGCCCAGAGACATGTCCAGGGTACACAGAGGATACATGGGATAGATGGGATAGATTAGAAGGGATGGGGGCCCAGAGACATGTCCAGGGTACACAGAGGATACATGGGATAGATTAGAAGGGATGGGGGCCCAGAGACATGTCCAGAGTACACAGAGGATACATGGGATAGATTAGAAGGGATGGAGGCCCAGAGACATGTCCAGAGTACACAGAGGATACATGGGATAGATTAGAAGGGATGGAGGCCCAGAGACATGTCCAGAGAACACAGAGGATACATGGGATAGATTAGATGGGATGGAGGCCTCCTCTGTTTTCCCTGGACATCCATCCCATCTAATCTATCCCATGTATCCTCCGTGTACCCTGGACATGTCTCTGGGCCTCCATCCCTTCTAATCTTACAGGGGGAACTCTGCGAACCCTGATGTAAAGGGGAACACTGATGTAAAGGGCAATGCCGCAGACACTGATGAAAGTGGGAACTCTGATGTAAATGGGAATGCAGTGGACTCTGATATAAGGTGGTCTCTGGTGACCAGAGCACCCCTTACATCAATCAGAGTTCCTCCTTAGATTATGCTCTGCAGCATTTTTCTTTCATCTGAGCTCCCTTACACTGTAAGGGGGAAGAATCCTGCGGACTCTGATGTAAAGGGGAATGCCAGGAAATGTGATATGGGGGGGGGGGGGGGGGGTGTGACCAGAGACCACCTTCCGGAGAGTGAATACAGTAAGGTAAGAGGGGGGGTGTGTTACTGAGATGAGGGGAAACCTTTATATCAGTGCCCTCTTACATAATTGTATTCACCCCTCCCCCCCCCCCCCTCTCAGACTGGCCTGACGGCGCTGTCACTGACCTCCTCTCCGGTGCAGCATGCAAGGCTCAGTTAGGCGGCTTCAGGTTGGTGGTTCTGGTTTTTATTCTATAGTCTCTTCTCCACAGTCCATACACGTCTGACTCCTCCCGTAATCCCAATCCCGGCGGTGCTATAACTCTTGATTCCTCTCCAGACTTCCCCTAATAGACTGCAGACACGTTAAAAGACAAGAGATAGTCAGAGATTGCAGACAGGATACAAGAGATGGTTAGAGGCTGCGGACAGGATACAGGAAGTGGTTAGAGGCTGCGGACATGGTACAAGAGGTGGTCGGAACATGTGCACAGGATACAGGAGGCAGTCAGAGGATGTGGAAATGGTACAGGTGGTGGTCAGAGTATGCAGACATGTAGGGGGAGCAGACAGAGGGGTTCCCCGTGTAAGGGGTGCACACAGAGGGATCAGTCATGCAGGGGATCACACAGTGGGATGAAGTCCTGATAAGAGCTGTCACAGGTGGGCCCTCACACAGGACACATGGCAGGCAGGGCAGTGAGGTTGGCACACACAGGGTGATCAGGTTCCTGTTCTTAGGGGAGATGGGGTCCCTAGGTGAGATGAAGTCCCTGTTGCCAGGGGAGATGGAGTTCCTGCCCCCAGGTGAGATAGGATCCCTGTCCCAGAGTGAGAAGGGGGTCCCTGTCCTCAGGGGGAGAAGGGGGTCTCTGTCTTTAGGGGAGTGGGGTCCCTGACCTCATAGGGGGGGAGGGGGTCCCTGTCCTCGGGGGGGGGGGGGGTCCCTGTCCTCGGGGGGGGGGGGGGGGGGGGGTTGTCCCTGTCCTCGGGGAAGATGGAGTGGGATATGGGATGGTCTCACTTACCATGACATGCAGGTCCCTCATTTATGGTCGTCTGGGCTCCCTCCAGCAGCACGGATGTGCGATCAGCATACCCCCAGGGAGCACAACTGCGGCTTGACAATCTGGCAGCAATTGATGGGTATAGTAGCTGCGTTTGATGGCACAGTGGCGGAAATTTTTGGGTACAGTGGCTGCGTTTGATGGGCGCAGTGAGGTGTTTGCTGGGCGCAGTGAGGCTTTTAATGGGCGCAGTGAGGCGTTTGCTGGGCGCAGTGAGGCGTTTGCTGGGCACAGTGAGGCCTTTGCTGGGCACAGTGGCTGCGTTTGAAGGGCACAGTGGCAGTGTTTGCTGGGTGCAGTGAGGTGTTTGCCGGGCACAGTGAGGCATTTGCTGGGTGCAGTGAGGTGTTTGATGGGTGCAGTGAGGTGTTTGATGGGCGCAGTGAGGCATTTGACGGGCACAGTGGCTGCGTTTGCTGGGTGTAGTGAGGTGTTTGATGGGCGCAGTGAGGCATTTGATGGGCACAGTGGGTGCGTTTGCTGGGTGCAGTGAGGTGTTTGCCGGGCACAGTGAGGCATTTGCTGGGTGCAGTGAGGTGTTTGACGGGCACAGTGAGGCGTTTGCTGGGCGCAGTGAGGCGTTTGATGGGCACAGTGGCTGCGTTTGAAGGGCACAGTGGTAGCGTTTGCTGGGTGCAGTTAGGCGTTTGATGGGTGCAGTGAGGCGTTTGATGGGCGCAGTGAGGTGTTTGATGGGCACAGTGAGGCAGTTGCTGGGTGCAGTGACGTGTTTGATGGGTGCAGTGAGGCGTTTGATGGGCACAGTGGCTGCGTTTGCTGGGTGCAGTGAGGCGTTTGCCGGGCACAGTGAGGCGTTTGCTGGGTGCAGTGAGGTGTTTGATGGGTGCAGTGAGGCATTTGATGGGCACAGTGGCTGCGTTTGCTGGTTGCAGTGAGGTGTTTGATGGGCACAGTGGCTGCGTTTGAAGGGCACAGTGGCAGCGTTTGATGGGTGCAGTGAGGTGTTTGATGGGCGCAGTGAGGCGTTTGATGGGCACAGTGGCTGCGTTTGCTGGGTGCAGTGAGGTGTTTGCCGGGCACAGTGAGGCATTTGCTGGGTGCAGTGAGGTGTTTGACGGGCACAGTGAGGCGTTTGCTGGGCGCAGTGAGGCGTTTGATGGGCACAGTGGCTGCGTTTGAAGGGCACAGTGGCTGCGTTTGCTGGGTGCAGTGAGGTGTTTGATGGGTGCAGTGAGGCGTTTGATGGGCACAGTGAGGTGTTTGATGGGCACAGTGAGGCGTTTGCTGGGTGCAGTGAGGTGTTTGATGGGCGCAGTGAGGTGTTTGATGGGCACAGTGCTGCGTTTGATGGGTGCAGTGAGGTGTTTGCCGGGTGCAGTGAGGCATTTGCTGGGTGCAGTGAGGTGTTTGATGGGTGCAGTGAGGCATTTGATGGGCACAGTGGCTGCGTTTGCTGGTTGCAGTGAGGTGTTTGATGGGCACAGTGGCTGCGTTTGAAGGGCACAGTGGCAGCGTTTGCTGGGTGCAGTGAGGTGTTTGATGGGCGCAGTGAGGCGTTTGATGGGCACAGTGGCTGCGTTTGTCGTTCACAGTGGCTGCGTTTTCTGGGTGCAGTGAGGTGTTTGATGGGTGTAGTGAGGCGTTTGATGGGCACAGTGGCTGCGTTTGAAGGGCACAGTGGCTGCGTTTGCTGGGTGCAGTGAGGTGTTTGATGGGCGCAGTGAGGCGTTTGATGGGCACAGTGGCTGCGTTTGAAGGGCGCAGTGAGGTGTTTGATGGGCGCAGTGAGGTGTTTGATGGGCACAGTGGAGGCGTTTGCTGGGCGCAGTGAGGTGTTTGATGGGCGCAGTGAGGCATTTGATGGGCACAGTGGCTGCGTTTGCTGGGTGCAGTGAGGTGTTTGCTGGGTGCAGTGAGGTGTTTGATGGGCGCAGTGGCTGCGTTTGACAGGCACATTGAGGCGTTTGCTGGGCGCAGTGAGGCGTTTGACGGGCACAGTGAGGCGTTTGATGGGTGGAGTGGCTGCATTAGACGGGCACAGTGAGGCGTTTGACGGGCACAGTGAGGCGTTTGATGGGCGGAGTGGCAGCGTTTGACGGGCACAGTGAGGCGTTTGACGGGCACAGTGAGGCGTTTGATGGGTGGAGTGGCTGCATTAGACGGGCACAGTGAGGCGTTTGATGGGTGGAGTGGCTGCATTAGACGGGCACAGTGAGGCGTTTGATGGGCGGAGTGGCAGCGTAATTGATGGCAGAACAATGTACTGTACTTGGACTCAGTGCTATGTACGGGGTCCCGCCCCCCTCTCCAAGCTCCGCTCTGTCCGCCCGCCCCCTCGAGTCCATAATTTTTCTGGACCCTGGACATACATAAGATTTGCGCATTCGCGATTCACGTTTTTTTTAGGGTGGTGGGCGGGGCTGTTCCTGACGCTTAACCACCTCCGCCCGCCCGCTCGAGAGCATAATATTTCTCGTCCCAGCATTGTAGGATCGATCACCGCAGGTAGCTCAGGATAGGCACTACAAGTCCCAGCATTGCAGGATCGATTATAGGCACTACAAGTCCCAGCATTGCAGGATCGATTATAGGCACTACAAGTCCCAGCATTGCAGGATCGATTTTAGGCACTACAAGTCCCAGCATTGCGGGATCGATTATAGGCACTACAAGTCCCAGCATTGCGGGATCGATTATAGGCACTACAAGTCCCAGCATTGCGGGATCTATCATAGGCACTACAAGTCCCAGCATTGCAGGATCGATTTTAGGCACTACAAGTCCCAGCATTGCAGGATCGATTATAGGCACTACAAGTCCCAGCATTGCAGGATCTATCAAAACAGGTAGCTCAGCATGGTTGGTAAAAAATGATACTGGGTAACAAGGAAGGAATTAGTGTTGGAACGCACAGCCCAGTGTTTGTGTTGTCTGTAATGTCACTTCCGTGACATTATCTGATTGTTTCGCTGAACTGTATTGCCGAAAATCATGTGGACCGCACGGCGCGAGTGTTTGGAACGCTTCGCGCATGCGCAGTACGAAATTTCTGCCCACAACGTCACTTCCGCAGCATAGTGTGATAGGCAGCAAAATATGATACTACACCGGCAGTAGTGATAGTGTCTGCCGCTGACGGGCACGAGCAACAGTGCAAGGCGGCCCCGCCCCCCCGAGATTATTTGCGATCCAAATACTGCTCAGTACCGCCCACACCCGGACACTCAGCATCCACCTCTTGTGACCATCAACTGGAGTGCAATCATGAAAGGTCCATGTGATATCAGCGTCTGGGGAAGGGGGAGATACAAGGTGATATGGGTGGGTTTCAGAGGGTGCACATGATGATGGAGAGGATGGGGATGCCGCACAAGGTGTGGGGGGTGGGGAGGAGGACAAGGTGTGGGGGGATAGGAAATCTGTAGAAGGAGAGTGGGGGGATGAGGGGGTGCACAGGATGAGGGGGGGGATGGATAGGAAATCTGTAGAAGGAGAGTGGGGGGACAAGGTGGGGGTGCACAGGATGAGGGGGATAGGAAATCTGTAGAAGAAGAGTGGGGGGGGGGCAAGGTGGAGGGGATGCACAGGATGAGGTGGGATAGGAAATCTGTAGAAGGAGAGTGGGGGGGGTATAGGGAATCTGTAGAAGGAGAGGGGGGGGGGTGGGGGGGGGGAGTTGGGGGGTATGAGGGGGTGCACAAGATGAGGGGGATAGGGAATCTGTAGAAGGAGAGTGGGGGGACAAGGTGAGGGGTATGAGGGGGTGCACAGGATGAGGGGGTAGGAAATCTGTAGAAGGAGAGTGGGGGGGGGCACATGGGGGTTATGAGGGGGTAGGAAATCTGTAGGAGAGTGGGGGGTGAAGGTGGGGGTGCACAGGATGAGGGGGGTAGGAAATCTGTAGAAGAGTGGGGGATAGGAAATATGTAGAAGGAGAGTGGGGGGTATGAGGGGGGGATAGGTCAGGGCTTGACAAATTTGCTTGGAATCTAGGAGCCAGCTAAAAAAGTTAGGCGCCAGGTGTTTTTTTTTTAACTTCTTGAGATCCGCGCTGTAGCCGTGTACGAGCGGCCTGCGCGCCCCCTGAAAGGGCGCGCGCTGCGCGCTCTGTGATCAGCGAGTCTATGAGACTCGCTGGATCACCGATCCGAGTAAGGGGTCGATCCCGACCCCTTACCACGTTATCAGCTGTCAGCCAATGACAGCTGATCACGTGATGTCAACACAGCCGGTAATTGGCTATTTTTTCTCATCGCCCTGACAGCGCGAGGAGAAAAAAAAAAACAAACAATTACCGGCGGCAGTGATCGGGACATCAGTCCCAATCACTGCAAGCTGCCGCCAGCCCCTCATTGCCCACCTGTGCCCCCTACAAGTGCCACCTAGCAGTAGGCAACAGGGCCACCTAGCAGTGCCTGAGGAACAGTGCTGCACATTAGAGCCACCTACAAGTGCTGCCTATCAGTGCCCATCCGTGCCACCCATCCATGCCCATCTGTGCTGCCTTATCTGTGCCTACCAGTGCAGCCTATCAGTGCCGCTTCATCAGCGCATATCAATGAAGCAGAAAAATTACCTGTTTGCAAAATTTTATAACAAACTATTAAACCAGATTTTTTTTTCTTCAAAATTTTCCATCTTTTATTGTTTGTTTAGCAAAAAATAAAAACCCCAGCTCTGATTAAATACCACCAAAGGAAAAAAATGATAACATTTTAATTTGGGTATAGTGTTGTATGACCGCGCAATTGTCATTCAAAGTGCGTCAGCGCCAAAAATTGGTCTGGTCAGGAGGGGGTTTAAGTGCCCAGTAAGCAAGTGGTTAACGACAGACAATCGGGGTCCGATCGGAGACAGGATACCCAAGATGTGCTGCCCCAGGCGCCAGGTCACTAATTCTAGTCGCCAATGCGACCTGGCGCCCGGGATTCGTTGAGCCCTGGGATAGGGAATCTGTAGAAGGAGAGAGGGGGGACAAGGTGGGGGTATGAAATTTGTAGAAGGAGAGTGGGGGGTATGAAATCTGTAGAAGGAGAGTGAGGGGGACACGGTGGGAGATATGAGGGGGTAGGAAATCCGTAGAAGAAGAGTGGGAGGGTATGAGGGGTTGCACAGGATGGGGGGTAGGAAATCTGTAGAAGGAGAGTGGGGGGGGGGATAGGAAATCTGTAGAAGGAGAGTGGGGGGGTAGGAGGGGGGATAGGAAATCTGTAGGAGAGTGGGGGGACAAGGAAATATGTAGAAGGAGAGTGGTGGGGACAAGGTGGGGGGTATGAGGTGTGCACAGGATGAGAGGGGGTAGGAAATCTGTAGAAGGAGAGTGGGGGGACGAGGGAGGATAGGAAATCTGTAGGAGGAGAGTGGGAGGGGGCAAGGTGGGGGGGGGTATGAGGGGGTGGTGCACAGAAAGGGGGGATAGGAAATCTGTAGAAAGAGAGTGGGGGGGGGGGCAAGGTGGGGGGTAGGAAATATGTAGGAGGGTGGGAGGTATAAGGGGGTAGGAAATCCTGTAGAAGGAGAGTGGGGGGGGGGGCAAGGGGGTGTCACTTGGTTTCAGGGTTATTGTGGGAGATGCACAAGGTGGATGAGAAGATAAAGTTAGGACTAGAACTGCTGTGACATGTTGTCAGGTGCCAACTTCTAGACAGGTACCCTTCAGTGGTATGAAAAGGGTTCCCATTAGATGTTTTTTTTTTTTTTTAAATTCGTTTTTATTGAAAATTAAGATTTGCAAAAACAGAGTACAAAACATTGTACGGTAAACATAAAAGAAGAAATAGCAGGTTACATAGTATGACATGGAACTTCCAAAATTACAGTGCATTCGTTTCTTAAGTGCTTTAAGTATAAATCAGAGATGGGTAGGGAGTCTTTCCCAGAGATGTACGTATTTCTATTATAACCAGAAGTAGGTAGGGTAGGGTAGGGGGGGGGGGGGGGGGGATGGAACCCACAGAGGTGGAACAAGAGAACATTTCAAGAGAGACATTTCAGGCAGCTGTACAAAATAGGTAAGCAGTTATCTATTGTTTTTTATACCAGGAAGACCATACATTCCAATGGCTTTGTAATAATTGGTTCCTGCCTTCCTTTTTTGCTATCATTGACTCAAAAAGGTAGTTAGTATGCGTTATATCTAGGACTTCAGATACATTAGGAGTTACGTTTGACTTCCAGTTTTTAGTTATGATCGATCTGGCAGCAAGAAAGACGTGTGTTACTACAGTACGGTAGTTAGGGGGAAATTTCTCAATATTGAGGTTCAACAGGGCCATTCCAGGGTCAGGAGACAGGAGGATTCCAGTGATCCGAGATATACTTGAGAAAACACTTTTCCAGAAACTGGTCAAGTTCTTACATTTCCAGAATATATGTAGTATGTTACCTACGTCCCCGCAGTCCCTCCAACACAGGGGGGAATTGTCATGGTAGCATTTGGACAATCTATATGGGGTGAGGTACCATCTTTGGGCTATTTTTAACGAGAGTTCCCAGTGGTTTACACATCTAGAGGCTTTGTATAGGGATTTGAATGCTAATCTCCATTGGTCGGTCGTGTAGGATTCTCCTATCTCCTGTTCCCATTTGTGAAATGGTGGTAGTTTAGTGAACAGTGTTTTGTTTTGGAGGTGGTTGTAGAAAAGCCTTATGCCCTTTGTGGAGTTGGAGTCTCTGCTAAGAAATTCTCTCACGTCCCTTTGTATGAGAATATGTTTTTTTTTTTGTGAATTCAGAAAATGTGACAGTTGGAGGTATTTAAAGAAGTCGGCCTGGGGGATAGAATATTTTGAAATTAAGTCGGTAAAGGGTCTGAGTCGTTCGTTATCGTATAAGTCGGATAGTGAAGTGATGCCCTGTCTCACCCATCCTGAGAAGTTTGCGTTTGGGATTGCGCTGTTCATGACCTCTAATGGAATTGTGAGGTGTGAGTACATGTCGGGAGGTGCATTGTTTTTGCGGAGGTCCCTCCATGCCATGAGTGTTGCTCTAATAGTGAGTGGGAGATTTTGAAGGGAAAATGGTTTCCAGGTGTCTATGAGCAAGAGGTGGTAAAGGTTGTGTGTTGGACATAGTGCTTGTTCCAGTCTGCACCAGGGGTTGGTAGGTTGTGAGGGGAACCAGTACTTGAGTTGGGTGAGTAGTGCTGCTCTATGATAGTCTTTCAGATCTACAAGTCCCATACCCCCAGCTAGTCTATGTTTGACAAGGAGTTGTTTAGAGCATCTCGGGCGTTTTGAATTCCAAATGTACTGTTTTAGTAGGAGGTTGAGTGCTTTGAGATGGGATGGTTTTAGTGGAATAGGGAGAGTGCGGAATACATACAAAATTTGGGGGAGAAGTAGCATTTTAAAAGATGCAAGGCGGCCAGACCATGTCAACTCGGTTTTAGACAAGCGTTGAGTATCTGATGTCAGTTTGGTTATTAGAGGAGTGTAGTTGGCGTCTGCTAGTTTGCTAGGATCTGCTGTTAAATGGAGACCTAGGTAGGGTATACTGGAGAAGCTCCAAGTATAGGGGAAGTTGTGTCGCAGTTGTTTTTGGAGATATGTGGTTAGATTGATTCCTAGAATGAGGGATTTAGTGAAATTCACTTTGTAATACGATATTTGGCTAAATTGGACAAGAATGGCGTGGGCTTGGGGTAGAGAGGTCTGGGGGGAGGTCAGAAGGAGGATGATGTCGTCTGCAAAAAGGTTTATGTTGTGGGATTCACCAAGTATATTGAAGCCTGGGGTTCCTGGGTGGGATCTAATTTTCTCAGCTAATGGTTCTATGACCAGGTTGAAAATTGAGGGAGAGAGAGGGCATCCCTGCCTAGTACCGTTGGTAATAGAGAAGGGACGGGATAACATGTTCGAGGTGTATACTTGAGCGCAGGGGGAAGAGTACAGGGCAAGGATTGCCGAGAGAATGAAGCCGGTGAAGCCGAATTTCTCCAACACTTGCTTCATGTAGCCCCAATGGACCCTGTCGAATGCCTTCTCCGCGTCCAAGGACAACAGCAGAGAAGGCACCCGACAGGAGTCCGCATGTTGCAGGATATTCACAACCCTACGTGTGGCGTCAGCTGCCTGTCTGCCCTTGGTAAACCCGGCCTGATCTGGGCCTATCAGCATTGGTAATATTGACAAGAGTCTGTAAGAGATAATTTTAGCGTATAATTTTACGTCTGTATTTAGAAGGGAGATAGGTCTGAAGTTGGATGGGGTGTCGGGTGGTTTGCCAGGTTTTGGGATGGTAACAATATAAGCATTCAACATTTTGGATGGGAAAGAGGCAGAGGACGCTGCTGCTAAAAATACTTCCTGGAGTGGGAGAAGCAGGGTGTCTGAAAATGTTTTATAGTAACTATTTGGCAGTCCATCTGGACCTGGAGACTTACCATTGGGTAGTGTTTGGATGGCCTTGCGGACCTCAGACTCAGTAAAGGGGGAGTTTAATGCTTCAAGCTGTGATGTTGTAAGTGTGGGGAGCGATAGGCCACTCAGAAATTTGCTGATTTCCTCCGCTGAAGGTTGGGGGGTGTTTGAGTCATTTTTTAAGTTGTAGAGGGAGGAGTAATATTCAGCGAAGGTGTCAGCAATGTTTTGCGGGTTATAGATTTTTTGGCCGCCTGACGAACTCATGAGGTAAGAGATTCTAGTTTTGGCCCTTTGGTCCTTTAGTTTTTGGGCTAGGAGCTTCCCTGCTCTATTGCCAGCTGAGTAGTGGTGTGCTTTAAGGTACAGTAGATGTCTATTGTGTTGTTCTAGCAACATGAGTCTGAGATCTGCACGGAGGCTGTCCAATTGGTTTGCTGTTGAGGGGTCAGGGATGGTTTTATTTTGGGCCTCTAGCAATTTGATCTGGGCTAAGAGTGAGTCAATTTTTTGCATCCTCTGCCTTTTTGCCCTAGAGCACATCTGGATTAGTATACCTCTAATGTACGCCTTATGGGCACACCATAAGGAAAAAGAGTTAGTGACAGAGTCCTTGTTTATTTTAAAGTATTCAATTAAGTGCTTCTTCACTAAAGCTACTTGTTCCGGTTGCTGCAGCAAAGACATATTGGCTCGCCAGATGTAGGCCGGCGAGGGTGAATGTTTCTCCTCCACCACCACAGAGACAGGCGCATGGTCAGACCATGTTATGTCATGTACGGTGGAGGAGGAGATTCTTTGCAACAGGTTTTTGTCCGTCAAGATAAAGTCTATGCGGGAATAGGTATTATGCCTGGAAGAATGGAAAGTATAGTCCCGTTCTGTGGAGTGTTGACACCTCCAGACGTCATACAATTCTTCGGAGTGTAGGATGCGTTGAAGGGACGGTGGGGGTCTTTTGGCTTTGGAGGTGGTGTCAATTTTGTAATCTATTGTTGCATTAAAGTCTCCACATACCACAACCGCTCCTGTTTTAAAGGAGTTAACTTTGTAGAATAGTTTCCTCAGGAACCGTACCTGATGTGTGTTAGGGGCGTAGATATTTATCAAGGTGTAAGGGCGGTTGTTGAGAGTGCAGTTAATCATTAAGTAGCGACCTTCAGGGTCTGCTTGTGATTCTTGCAGGGAGAATGATACAGAGTCTTTTATTGCAATCACCACACCTTTTTGCTTCGTAGTGGAGGAAGCGTGGAAGACATGAGGGAAGTTTCTGTGATGAAAAGAGGGGGTGTCTGTAGAGGACCAGTGTGACTCCTGTAGGCAGATAACATCTGCATGGAGTTTGCGAGCTTCCTTCCACACTGATGCCCTTTTGGCTGGATGGTTTAAGCCGTGGACATTAAATGATGTTATTGTAATAGCCATAATGGGTGCGGTGTGTATAGAGAAGAGTACCTTAGATGCTCCATATGTGATGGTCTGGGGTCCAGGCGGTGGGTTGTAGCAGTTGAGATGTCCTGAGGGAGCATTCGTCTCCACGGTGTGCGATCCATCCGGGGGGAGGGTAAAAGGTTAGGGGGAGACAGGTGGGGAGGAAAAGAGATCAGAGCGTCAATATTTAAACAAAACAAAAAACAATTCAGTAAAAAGGTAGATTCCTTGCGGGATCTGATGGCAGTCATACTGCACATAACTCGTCCAGGGGAGCTAAGTGGGTTTTCCGCTCCAGCTTTTGTGGAAACTCGTAGGTTTGGGTTGAGAGTTATACACGAGGTCCATTGGATTTATGTGATTTTTTCTTGTGTGACACTAGTTGCCACTCCTCCAGAGTGTTTGCTTTAGGCGGTATGCGTCTTTCATCCACTGTGTTTTCGGGGAGAATGTCCCACTCTCTCAGTAGGGCTAAGCCTTCGTTGAGGGAGGTGATCACTGATGTTTTCCCGTCATAGGTGACGGTTATTTTTGTGGGGTAGCCCCATCTGTAAGTGATGTTGTGATTACGCAGAGCCTTGGTTACGGTGACGAGAGACTTACGTTTCTGCATGGTGTATTGTGACAAGTCTGCATAGACTTGAATATTGGTGTATTGATCAGCAGGTTGGGCACATTTCCTGAAGGCGGACATGAACTGGTCCTTTACATGGTAAAAATGTACCCTCATTAACACGTCCCTCGGGATGTTATCAGGGAGATGGGATGGCTTAGGGAGTCTGTGGATTCTATCTATTACCAGGTCTGACGCGGTCAGTGAAGGTAAGTATGTTGATAGAAGGTCTTGGGCGTATTGCTGTAGTTGTGTAGGTTGGACGGATTCTGGGACCCCCCTGACCTTTACATTGTTTCTTCTCGACCTATCTTCGAGGTCGGCGACCTTTGCCTTCAGCCATGTGACCTCATCTGATTGTTCATTATGGGAATCAACAAGGGTGTTGTAGGAGGTAGCATACTCCCCCATTTTGGATTCCACGTGGTCTACTCTGGACCCCAACTCTCCTATTTCAGATTTAAAATTGCGCATGCATTCCATCATGTCAGCATGCATGGAGCTGCGTAATGAGACAAGCATGTCTTTTAGGGTGGTATCAGACAGTGGCTGGTTGGAGGTGGGGAAAGCGTTGATGGTGTCAGCTAGTTCTCTGGTGTCATCAAGGGAGTCACTGACCTTATGGCCGCCTGGGCCTGGCGTCATCCGGGGCTTTGATTTGGCTGGGCTGCCTGATGTGGGGGTTGAGGCGTCTGGCGATCGCTGCTGGGGATCCGGCGCAGGGCTCAGGCCCGGTGATGATTTCTGGGAGCCGCGTGAGGAGGCCGGAGAGCAGCCGCCGGCGCCATCTTGGCCCAGGCCGCGGGCCTTGGGAGGAAAGAAGTCGTTTAGCCGTTTCGGCTGATTCGGGTTCTGCCGCTTCCTAGTCATCCCCGGGGATGGAGGGGTCCTTTGGGGATCCGATTGCGGGGTTTTCAGGTGTCAGGGTAGCCTCGTTATAGCTGGGTTCCCGTTGCTGGAGCGGAGCTCACGGTCTATGCGTCCATCAGCTAGCGCGGTAGCCACGCCCCCCCCCCATTAGATGTTTAATGGTCATTGTTGGAGATACACAGGGTGGGGTGGGTGGGGGATGAGATGGGATCTGTTGCCAATTTAAATGCAGGTGCCACCCTATAGGGTACCACTGGGAATAATGTTCTGGTTGGTTTCAGGGTCATTATGGTAGATGAACGAGGTAGGTGAGGAGGGCATGGAAGATGACATGCGATCAGGCACCTAATTAAAGTCAGAAAGGGTATCACTGGGAAGAGTGTGTTCCTTGGTGTCAGGGTCATTGTGGGAAATGAATGTAAAAAAAGGTAAGCAAGGAGAAAAACTTAACATTACAACTGCTGTGAGATGCTATCGGGTGCAAGCAGGGCCCCCAAGGCTGCTTAGGCAGCTGCCTAAGGCCCCTTTCACACGGGCTTTCCGATCAGGTCCGCCTCTCAGTTATTCAGGTGGACCTGATCGGATGCTCCATTCACCCTTATGAAGCGGCTGATGTCAGCAGTGACATGTCCGGTGACACCCACTGCTATCCGATCCTTTCCGTGAAATCCAGACGGATGGTGGATCAGATCAGATGAAAACGGAGGCTATCTGTTTTCATCTGATCTCCCCATAGAGGAAATCGGGGCTCTGACAGGTTCGTCTCGGTACAGTGAGTGGAGATGGGCCCGTCATCCGCCTGCTCAGCGGGGATCAGCAGATGGCCCGTGTGAAAAGACCCTTAGAGCACCAGAATAGGGGGAGGGTGTTAAAATGCACCTTCGCCTGTGTGGACAAAAATCCTTGAAAGGGCCATGGGTACTGCACACCTCTTACTGTTGGAGGAGGGGGGCATTTTTGGGGTGCACAACGTAGCTGCTGTATGTTCACATGGTGCCTTGTGTGTCCCCCCCCCTGCACTGCCTGCTGTTTCCTATACTTCAGTTTGTGAATGAACAGGAAGTCGCTCAGCACAGAGCTCTTCCCATTCATTGGCTTTCCAGTACAGCTGAGGCTGCAGAGAAAGGGACTGGGGAGTCTCTGTCCTCAGTCCCTTTCTCTGTCTCAAAAGTGAGACATCAGGGGCCTATTTAGACCCCTGATATTTCACCAAAGCCCCCCAACAGGCTGCTAAAGAAAAATCGAATTGTGTAAAAATAATAAAACAATTACTGACACAGTCCCCTCCCTGTTGACACCAACCTCTTCCCTCCTGACACTGTCCTCTTTTTGGGGGGGCCGGACTGAGTCTTTGCCCGACAGGAAGTCAAAAGAATTCGCCCTACCCCATTAGACTGTTGTCACCAGTCCAGGTGTCCCCAAGGGAAATATTTCCCCTCACCGCCTAACATTTTGGATTCCCCCCTCACTATCTACCATGCAGCCTTCCCTGTACTTCCTGTCTGATAAATCTGTTGTCACTAGAACAGGAAGTGAGGGAGAAATATTCCTCTAACAGCACCCTGAATAGTAGTAGAAACCCAGCAGAGATATTTATCTTTTGCTACTCCATCCAACTAAAAAAGGAATAAATAATTATGGCTGAAGAAACTCTGTCTCTGGTGTCATAGATGGGTCTCCTGGCCTGTATCTTTTACCTAACAATGTTCAAGGAGAAAGCATTCCGCTCAGAGCTTCCTGTTCTGTTTAATATATTTGTCCAGTCAAAATCTTTTAAATTTTTTTTTAGTTTTGGATGAAGTGGGGAAGGATTAGAACTCCTGTCAGGTTTTTACTGCACTATTTCTATGATACTTAAAACACTTGATGACCAGCTGCCGTCATTCTACTACGGCAAGTCGACAGATTCCCACGAATTCCCTCCTCCTACCCCCCCCCCCCACTCTCCTACAGATTTCCTATCCCCCCCCACTCTCCTTCTACAGATTTCCTACCCCCCATCCTGTGCAACCCCTCATACCCTCCCACTCTTCTTCTACGGATTTCCTACCCCCTCATATCCCCCACCGTGTCCCTCCCACTCACCTTCTACATATTTCATACCCCCCACTCTCCTCCTACAAATTTCATACCCCCACCTTGTCCCCCCACTCTCCTTCTACAGATTCCCTATCCCAGGGGTATCCCAAGGTCCTACCTTTCGAATGGGATCAACTTCTTCCTTGCTTGTGTAGAGAAGATTCTTCTAGCTCTTCTGAGGGAAAATCTCAACTTCTCCTCTATGCTCTGATGAAGGGGTATGTGCAACACTTTTCTCATGTTCTGTTTTTTTTTTCTTGTGTGTGCACATCTGATGGCCCCGATAGTTCAAAGCTTAATGTCTGAGCCATTGTTCGCCCAGCCGCCACATTCAGCTGGCCTGTGATGCGCACAATTTTAATGAAGTGCTGGCTTCACCCCTCTGCAGAGTAGGGGTACACAACACTTCCTGTCCTCCTTTTTCTTTTATAGCGCAAGAATGCGCTATCAGGCAGAAGTACTTTGGGGCTTCTAGCCCAAATTCAGACACACAGCAAACCCACCCTTCAGCATCCTACCCCCAAATCCACACACAGCAAACCCAACCTCCCTCACCTCCCCAAATCCACACACATTGACACAGCAAATCCACACCGCACCTTCTCAAATCCAAACACAACCCAAGTATAGATCTGGAAAGGTCCTACCTTTCGAAGAGAATCAACTTCTTCCTTGTGCAGAGAAGATTCTTCTGGCTCTTCTGAGGGAAAATCTCAACTTCTCTTCCATGCTCTGATGAAGGGGTATGTGCAACACTTTTCTCATGTTCTGTTTTTTCTTCTTGCGTGTGCACATCTGATAGCCCCGATAGTTCAAAGCTTAATGTCTGAGCCATTGGTCACTCAGCCGACACATTCAGCTGGCCAGTGATGCTCACAACATTAATGAAGTGCTGGCTTCACCCCTCTGCAGAGTATGGGTACACAACACTTTCCTGTCCTCCTTTTTCTTTTATAGCGCATTAATGCGCTATCAGACAGGAGTAATACATTGGGGCTCATAGCCCAAAATCAGACACACAGCAAACCCAGCTTTCCTCACTTTACCCCCCAAATCCACACACACAGCAAACCCACCCTCCCTCACCTCCCCTCCCCAAATCCACACACGATGACACAGCAAATCCACACCCCAACTTCTCAAATCCAAACAACCCAAGTATAGATCTGGAAAGGTCCTACCTTTCGAATGGGATCAACTTCTTTCTTGCTTGTGCAGAGAAGATTCTTCTAGCTCTTCTGAGGGAAAATCTCAACTTCTCCTCTATGCTCTGATGAAGGGGTATGTGCAACACTTTTCTCATGTTCTGTTTTTTTTTTCTTGTGTGTGCACATCTGATGGCCCCGATAGTTCAAAGCTTAATGTCTGAGCCATTGTTCGCCCAGCCGCCACATTCAGCTGGCCTGTGATGCGCACAATTTTAATGAAGTGCTGGCTTCACCCCTCTGCAGAGTAGGGGTACACATCACTTCCTGTCCTCCTTTATCTTTTATAGCGCAATAATGCGCTATCAGGCAGGAGAAGTACTTTGGGGCTTCTAGCCCAAAGTCAGACACAAAGCAAACCCACCCTTCAGCACCCTACCCCCAAATCCACACACAGCAAACCCAACCTACCTCACCTCCCCAAATCCAAACACATTGACACAGCAAATCCACACCGCACCTTCTCAAATCCAAACACAACCCAAGTATAGATCTGGAAAGGTCCTACCTTTCGAAGAGGATCAACTTCTTCCTTCCTTGTGCAGAGAAGATTCTTCTGGCTCTTCTGAGGGAAAATCTCAACTTCTCTTCCAAGCTCTGATGAAGGGGTATGTGCAACACTTTTCTCATGTTCTGTTTTTTCTTCTTGCGTGTGCACATCTGATAGCCCCGATAGTTCAAAGCTTAATGTCTGAGCCATTGGTCACTCAGCCGACACATTCAGCTGGCCAGTAATGCTCACAACATCAATGAAGTGCTGGCTTCACCCCTCTGCAGAGTATGGGTACACAACACTTTTCTGTCCTCCTTTTTCTTTTATAGCGCATTAATGCGCTATCAGACAGGAGTAATACATTGGGGCTCATAGCCCAAAATCAGACACACAGCAAACCCAGCTTTCCTCACTTTACCCCCAAATCCACACACACAGCAAACCTACCCTCCCTCACCTCCCCTCCCCAAATTCACACACAATGACACAGCAAATCCACACCCCAACTTCTCAAATCCAAACAACCCAAGTATAGATCTGGAAAGGTCCTACCTTTCGAATTGGATCAACTTCTTCCTTGCTTGTGCAGAGAAGATTCTTCTAGCTCTTCTGAGGGAAAATCTCAACTTCTCCTCTATGCTCTGATGAACGGGGTATGTGCAACACTTTTCTCATGTTCTGTTTATTTTTTTCTTGTGTGTGCACATCTGATGGCCCCCTGATAGTTCAAAGCTTAATGTCTGAGCCATTGTTCGCCCAGCCGCCACATTCAGCTGGCCTGTGATGCGCACAATTTTAATGAAGTGCTGGCTTCACCCCTCTGCAGAGTAGGGGTACACAACACTTCCTGTCCTCCTTTTTCTTTTATAGCGCAAGAATGCGCTATAAGGAAGGAGAAGTACTTTGGGGCTTCTAGCCCAAAGTCAGACACAAAGCAAACCCACCCTTCAGCACCCTACCCCCAAATCCACACACAGCAAACCCAACCTCCCTCACCTCCCCAAATCCAAACACATTGACACAGCAAATCCACACCGCACCTTCTCAAATCCAAACACAACCCAAGTATAGATCTGGAAAGGTCCTACCTTTCGAAGAGGATCAACTTCTTCCTTCCTTGTGCAGAGAAGATTCTTCTGGCTCTTCTGAGGGAAAATCTCAACTTCTCTTCCATGCTCTGATGAAGAGGTATGTGCAACACTTTTCTCATGTTCTGTTTTTTCTTCTTGCGTGTGCACATCTGATAGCCCCGATAGTTCAAAGCTTAATGTCTGAGCCATTGGTCACTCAGCCGACACATTCAGCTGGCCAGTAATGCTCACAACATTAATGAAGTGCTGGCTTCACCCCTCTGCAGAGTATGGGTACACAACACTTTCCTATCCTCTTTTTTTCTTTTATAGCGCATTAATGTGCTATCAGACAGGAGTAATACATTGGGGCTCATAGCCCAAAATCAGACACACAGCAAACCCAGCTTTCCTCACTTTACCCCCAAATCCACACACACAGCAAACCTACCCTCCCTCACCTCCCCTCCCCAAATCCACACACAATGACACAGCAAATCCACACCCCAACTTCTCAAATCCAAACAACCCAAGTATAGATCTGGAAAGGTCCTACCTTTCGAATGGGATCAACTTCTTCCTTGCTTGTGCAGAGAAGATTCTTCTAGCTCTTCTGAGGGAAAATCTCAACTTCTCCTCTATGCTCTGATGAAGGGGTATGTGCAACACTTTTCTCATGTTCTGTTTTTTTTTTTCTTGTGTGTGCACATCTGATGGCCCCCCGATAGTTCAAAGCTTAATGTCTGAGCCATTGTTCGCCCAGCCGCCACATTCAGCTGGTCTGTGATGCGCACAATTTTAATGAAGTGCTGGCTTCACCCCTCTGCAGAGTAGGGGGACACAACACTTTCCTGTCCTCCTTTTTCTTTTATAGCGCATTAATGCGCTATCAGACAGGAGTAATACATTGGGGCTCATAGCCCAAAATCAGACACACAGCAAACCCAGCTTTCCTCACTTTACCCCCAAATCCACACACACAGCAAACCTTCCCTCCCTCACCTCCCCTCCCCAAATCCACACACAATGACACAGCAAATCCACACCCCAACTTCTCAAATCCAAACAACCCAAGTATAGATCTGGAAAGGTCCTACCTTTCGAAATGGATCAACTTCTTCCTTGCTTGTGCAGAGAAGATTCTTCTAGCTCTTCTGAGGGAAAATCTCAACTTCTCCTCTATGCTCTGATGAAGGGGTATGTGCAACACTTTTCTCATGTTCTGTTTTTTTTTTTCTTGTGTGTGCACATCTGATGGCCCCCCGATAGTTCAACGCTTAATATCTGAGCCATTGTTCGCCCAGCCGCCAAATTCAGCTGGCCGGTGATGCGCACAATTTTAATGAAGTGCTGGCTTCACCCCTCTGCAGAGTAGGAGTACACAACACTTCCTGTCCTCCTTTTTCTTTTATAGCTCAAGAATACGCTATCAGGCAGGAGAAGTACTTTGGGGCTTCTAGCCCAAAGTCAGACACAAAGCAAACCCACCCTTCAGCACCCTACCTCCAAATCCACACACAGCAAACCCAACCTCCCTCACCTCCCCAAATCCACACACATTGACACAGCAAATCCACACCGCACCTTCTCAAATCCAAACACAACCCAAGTATAGATCTGGAAAGGTCCTAGCTTTCGAAGAGGATCAACTTCTTCTTTCCTTGTGCAGAGAAGATTCATCTGGCTCTTCTGAGGGAAAATCTCAACTTCTCTTCCATGCTCTGATGAAGAGGTATGTGCAACACTTTTCTCATGTTCTGTTTTTTCTTCTTGCGTGTGCACATCTGATAGCCCCGATAGTTCAAAGCTTAATGTCTGAGCCATTGGTCACTCAGCCGACACATTCAGCTGGCCAGTAATGCTCACAACATTAATGAAGTGCTGGCTTCACCCCTCTGCAGAGTATGGGTACACAACACTTTCCTATCATCTTTTTTCTTTTATAGCGCATTAATGCGCTATCAGACAGGAGTAATACATTGGGGCTCATAGCCCAAAATCAGACACACAGCAAACCCAGCTTTCCTCAGTTAACCCCCAAATCCACACACACAGCAAACCTACCCTCTCTCACCTCCCCTCCCCAAATCCACACACAATGACACAGCAAATCCACACCCCAATTTCTCAAATCCAAACAACCCAAGTATAGATCTGGAAAGGTCCTACCTTTCGAATGGGATCAACTTTTTTCTTGCTTGTGCAGAGAAGATTCTTCTAGCTCTTCTGAGGGAAAATCTCAACTTCTCCTCTATGCTCTGATGAAGGGGTATGTGCAACACTTTTCTCATGTTCTGTTTTTTTTTTTCTTGTGTGTGCACATCTGATGGCCCCGATAGTTCAAAGCTTAATGTCTGAGCCATTGTTCGCCCAGCCGCCACATTCAGCTGGCCTGTGATGCGCACAATTTTAATGAAGTGCTGGCTTCACCCCTCTGTATCATTCACCCCTCTCCGCAGACAGCGCTAAAGAGGCCGCTACCCTACCACATCAGCTCAGACTCTACCTCCTCTCTCATTCTCGTCTACTCACACGCTCAAGAACATCGTCCAGTCATATGACAGAGAAGAAGCTCCTAATTGGCGGCCCTCTCAGCGCACCAAAGACTCAGAACACAAAAGCAACACCCATCACTTCA
>CM053026.1:358624828-358692328 GCA_028564925.1 Lithobates sylvaticus | reverse complement strand
TGCCCCGGCTGCGTTGGCGACCTCTTCCTCCTCCTCAGCCTTCGCCTTGTGCTTCCACCGTACCCCCGCTGCCAAGTGGGAATGCCACCAGCAGCGCGTCTACCAGCGTGCTCTTGTACTCGCGCATCTTACGATCACGCTCCAGTGAGGTAATTAAGGACGGCACGTTGTCCTTGTAACGGGGATCCAGCAGGGTGGCCACCCAATAATCAGCACCAGTTAAAATGTGGGCAACTCTGCGGTCGTTGCGGAGACACTGCAGCATGTAATCGCTCATGTGTGCCAGGCTGCCCAGAGGCAAGGAAAAGCTGTCCTCTGTGGGAGGTGTATCGACTGTGTCCTCTGTATCCCCCCAGCCACGCACCAGTGATGGACATGAGCTGGTCTGGGTGCCATCCTGCTGTGAACATGGTTCCTCCTCCTCCATCTCCTCCTCATCCTCCACCTCGTCATCCTCCAGAACTGTGCCCTTGCTGCCGGACAATTGTGTACCTGGCGCTTGTTGGTGCAGGAACCCAAACTCGTAGCCACTTGTAAATGACTGCCCTGAAAGCCTTGGAAATGAACCCTCTTCCTCCTCCTCCTCCTCCTCCTGTGCCACATCCTCTTCCATCATTGCCTGAAGAGTTTTTTCAAGGAGGCATAGAACTGGGATAGTAACGCTGAGAACGGCATCATCGGCACTGGCCATGTTGGTGGAGTACTCGAAACAGCGCAACAAAGCACACAGGTCTCGCATGGAGGCCCAGTTATTAGCGGTGAAGTGGTGCTGTTCCGCAGAGCGACTCACGCATGCGTGCTGCAGCTGAAACTCCACTATCGCCTGCTGCTGCTCGCACAGTCTGGCAAGCATGTGCAAGGTGGTGTTCCACCTTGTGGGCACGTCACATATGAGACGGTGAGCGGGAAGGCCGAAGTTACGCTGCAGCGCTGACAGGCGTGCAGCAGCAGGGTGAGAGCGCCGAAAGTGCGCACAGACGGCCCGCACTTTCTGCAGCAGCTCTGGCTCTGGAACCTCTGGACCACCAAGTTCAGCACATGCGCCAGGCAAGGGATGTGCGTCAAACCGCCTAGGCCCAGAGCTGCTACGAGATTTCACCCATTATCGCACACAATCCAGGCCGGGCTTGAGGCTCACTGCCACCAACCACTCATCGGTCTGTTGTTCCATGTCCCTCCACAACTCCTGCGCGGTGTGGGGTTTTTCCCCCAAACAGGAAAGTTTTTAAACTGCCTGCTGTCGTTTAGCCCTGGCTGTGCTGAAGTTGGTGGTGAAGGTGTTACGCTGACCGGATGAGGAGGAGGTAGAGGATGAGGAGGCGGAGTAGGAGGAGTTAGCAACAGGAGGCAAACTGAAGTGCCCTGCAATCCTCGGTGGTGGAAGGACATGCGCCAAACTGCTATCCGCCTCAGGCCCAGCCGCCACTACATTTACCCAGTGTGCTGTTAGGGAGATATAACGTCCCTGACCGTGCTTACTGGTCCACGCATCCGTAGTTAGGTGGACCTTGCCACAGATGGCGTTGCGCAGTGCACACCTGATTTTGTCCCCCACTTGGTTGTGCAGGGAAGGGATAGCTCGTCTGGAAAAATAGTGGCGGCTGGGCACGACGTACTGTGGGACAGCCAATGACATCAGCCTTTTAAAACTCTGCGTCTCCACCAGACGGAATGACAGCATTTCAAAGGCGAGGAATTTTGAAATGCTGGCATTCAGGGCCAGGGATCGCGGGTGGCTATGGGGGTACTTCCTCTTCCGCTCCAGTGTTTGGGAAATAGAGAGCTGAACGCTTCCATGGGACATTGTGGAGATGGTTGGTGACCAAGGTGGTAGTGTTGCTGGCAGATCCTCTGTTTGCGGGTTGGCAGGTGCCACTGTCACTACAGAGGTGGATGAAGAGGCCGAGACTGCAGCAGAAGAGGAAGCAGGAGGAGCCAGAGACCTTTCTTGGTTTTTGAGGTGTCTACTCCACTGCATCTTGTGCTTTGCACTTAGATGCCTGGTCATGCAGGTTGTGCTCAGGTTGAGAACGTTTATGCCTCGCTTCAGGCTCTGATTGCACAGCATGCAAACCACTCGTGTCTTGTCATCAGCACATTGTCTGAAGAACTGCCATGCTAGGGAACTCCTTGGACCTGGCTTTGGTGTGCTCGGTCCCTTGCTGCGTTGGGCAGTAGCAGACGTACTGTCTAGGGGACGGACGCTCCGCTTTTGCACCCTGCTCCCTCTTCTACTGTGCTGGTGGCTCTGTGCGACCACCGCCTCTTCCTCCGAACTACACTGGTCACCTGCATGACGTTGATTCCATGTGGGGTCAAGGACCTCATCGTCCTCCACATCATCTTCCACCCAGTCTTCACCCCTGCCCTCCTTGTCGGTCTGCACAATGGCGAAAGCAGCAGACGTGCTGCGATGGTCCTCCCATGTACTCATCATGAAACATAAGTGGTTGGGCATCGGTGCACACAATCTCTTCCACTTCTGGGGCAGGGCTAGGTGGATGGCCCTGGGAAACCCTGCTAACAGAGTCATCAAAAAGAAGAAGAGACTGCTGCATGATTTGGGGCTCAGACTGATTGGCTGATTTGCAAGGGGGTGAGGTGAAAGACTGATGGACATCGGCTGCAGGTGCCAACTCTGAACTTTCATCAGGAGACTGGGTGGGAGACAATGTAAAGGAACCGGAGGCACTGTCAGCAACCCAATCTACTATTGCCTGTACTTGTCCTGGCCTCAACATTCGTACAGCCTCATTAGGCGCGCCGAAATACCGCTGCAGGCTCTGTCGCCTACTCGCACCTGAGGAAGGTGTTTCACTAGTGCGTGTAGTGGCACAGATCGACCATGTCCTCTCCCTGCAACAGGAGCGCCACCAGCAGCACCATGACTCGGGCCACGTCCCCTTTTTGATGATCTCCTCAAATTTTCAAAATTTATGATCTCGCCCTAAATGGGTGTTTTTGCAATATCAGAATACACCCACAGTATGTAAAGCGTGTATCTCAAAAACTGCTAAACTGCAGAAAATGCTATTGGGAAAAAACAAAAAAAAGATGTCACTACAATTTTTTTTTTGGGACAGTCTTATCTCCTGCTGGAAAGATTTGCCGTCAACCCGGTCCGATCACACCAAATCCGATCGTGTGTATGTCACACTCCTGCACAAATCACTGAAATATTTTATTTTTTGTCAATAGCAGAATATCGGATTTTCCGACAACTTTGTCCGACAGTGTCTAAAGCGTGTATGAACATGCAGAAAATGCTATTGGGGAAAAAAAAATGCTAAAAAAAAAAAAATGCACAAATCGCAGCAAAATTACATTTTTTTGCAATGTTTTTCCAATAGCAGAATACACCCACAGTATGTAAAGCGTGTATCTCAAAAACTGCTAAACTGCAGAAAATGCTATTGGGGAAAAAAAATGTCACTACAATTTTTTTTTTGGGACAGCACAATAGAAGAAATATCGATCGATTGTATGTCACACTCCTGCACAAAGCACTGAAATATTTTATTTTTTGTCAATAGCAGAATACACATACAGTGTCTAAAGTGTGTATGAACATGCAGAAAATGCTATTGGAAAAAAATGCACAAATCGCAGCAAAATTTAATTTTTTTGCAATGTTTTTCCAATAGCAGAATACACCCACAGTATGTAAAGCGTGTATCTCAAAAACTGCTAAACTGCAGAAAATGCTATTGGAAAAAAGAAAAAAAAGAAATTCACAGCAAATTTATTTTTTTTTTGCAATGTTTTTCCAATAGCAGAATATACACAGAGTATGGTGTATCTCTTACTAAAATATGCAGTGCAGTGATGCTGCACTGAGCTTGCAGGTAAAACTTATATTTTGTCTGGCACTGGCCTCATGGCACTGTTAAAAGACTGTGCACTGCACCCCAGCCAGGGTACAATTGATTTAGGAATCTCTTGAATAATTCTCTCTGCCTCTTTCTGTTCCTTAATAAAGACACTCTCTAGTCTACTCTAGCTATGTAGATCGCTCACTGATATAACTAATTTGAAGAAAATTTAAGGAATGTGGACTGACTGACTGACTTTATCAGACTAACTCCTAAAATCCTCTCTTAGCAGCACAGGAACCTGTCTATAGCAGAGTGACGCTGTGTGCTGTGTGTCTGTACTATATATACAGGCTGGGTCACATGCTGCACTGCCAAATCACAGCCATGCCATTAGTAGGCATGGCTGTGATGGCTTCTAAGGGCACACTAGTGAAACTAGCGTCGATTGGCTGCCCTGCAGCTTGTAAAAGGCGCCAATACATCGCCGAACACCGGACCCGAACCCGAACATACAGCCAATAGTTCGGGTTCGGGTCCGGGACCCGGACACCCAAAAGTCCGGTACGGACCCGAACTGTACACTCACTCTGCCCATTATGAGGGGTTCCCAACAACCATGTGCTGAGTTCACATGTATGAACAATAGCGCTGCCCATTATGAAGGGTTTCTACAATCCCTGTGCAGAGCTTCAGGGTCTATACACCGACTCTGCCCATTATGAGGGGTTCCCACCAACCCTATGCTGAGTTCCCAGTTCTCTACACCTGCTGGGCCCAATATAAGGGGTTCCCACAATCCCTGTGCTGAGTTCCCAGTTCTCTACACCTGCTGGGCCCCAACATAAGAGGTTCCCACAATCCCTGTGCTAAGTTCCCAGGTCTGTACACCTGCTGGGCCCATTATGATGGGTTTCCACCAGCCCTGTGCTGATTTCCCGGGTCTGTACACCCACTCTGCCCATTATGAGGGGTTCCCACCAACCCTAGGCTGAGTTTCCAGGTCTGTAAACTTGCTGGGCACATTTTGAGGGGTTCCCACAATCCCTGTGCTGAGTTCCCGGGTCTGTACACCCACTGATCCCATTATGAGGGGTTACCATCATTCCTGAGCTGAGTTCCTGGGTCTGTACACCCACTAATCCCATTATGAGGGGTTCCCACAATCCCTGTGCTGAGTTTGTGGGTCTGTACACCCACTCTGTTATCATGGGTTCCCACCAAACCTGTGCTTATTTCCCAGGTCTGTACACCAGCTCTGCCCATTATGAGGGGGTCCCATCAAATATGTGACAAATTCCTGGGTCTTTACACCTGCTGGGCCCATTATGAGGGGTTCCCACCAGCCCTGTGCTGGGTTCCTGGGTCTGTACACCTACTGATCCCATTATGAGGGGTTTTCCTACAATCCCTGTGCAGAATTCCCCGGTCTGTACACCCACTCTGCCCATTATGAGGGGTTCCCACCAAACCTTAGCCAAGTTTCCAGATCTGTACACCAGCTCTACCCATTATGAGGGGTTCCTATGAGCCATGTTCTGAGGTACCAGCTTTCTACACCCACTGATCCCATTATGAGTGGTCCCCTTCATTCCTGTGCTGAGTTCCCAGTCTGTAAACCAACTCATCCCATTATGAGGGGTTTCCACAATCCATGTGCTAAGTTCCCAGGTCTGTACACCAGCTCTGCCCATTATGATGGGTTCATACAATACCTGTGAGGAGTTGCCGGGTTCGTACACCCACTCTGCCCATTATGAGGAGTTCCCACCAACCCTGTCCTGAGTTCCCAGGTCTGAACACCTGCTGGGCACATTATGAGGGGTTCCCACAATTCCTGTGCTAAGTTCCTGGGTCTGTACACCCACTCATCTCATTATGAGGGGTTCCCATCATTCCTGTGCTGAGTTCCTGGGTCTGTACACTCACTCTGCCCATTATAAGGGGTCCCCAACAAGCATGTGCTGAGTTCATGTGTATGAACAATAGCTCTGGGTCATTATGAGGGGTTCCTACAATACCTGTGCAGAGCTGCAGGGTCTGTACACCCACTCTGCCCATTATGAGGGGTTCCCACCAACCCTATGCTGAGTTCCCAGTTCTCTACACCTGCTGGGCCCATTATAAGGGGTTTCCACAATCCCTGTGCTGAGTTCCTGGGTCTGTACACTCACTCTGCCCATTATGAGGGGTTCCCAACAACCATGTGCTGAGTTCACGTGTATGAACAATAGCGCTGCCGATCATGAGGGGTTTCTACAATCCCTGTGCAGAGCTTCAGGGTCTATACACCGACTCTGCCCATTATGAGGGGTTCCCACCAACCCTATGCTGAGTTCCCAGTTCTCTACACCTGCTGGGCCCAATATAAGGGGTTCCCACAATCCCTGTGCTGAGTTCCCAGTTCTCTACACCTGCTGGGCCCCAACATAAGAGGTTCCCACAATCCCTGTGCTAAGTTCCCAGGTCTGTACACCTGCTGGGCCCATTATGACGGGTGTCCACCAGCCCTGTGCTGATTTCCCGGGTCTGTACACCCACTCTGCCCATTATGAGGGGTTCCCACCAACCCTAGGCTGAGTTTCCAGGTCTGTAAACTTGCTGGGCACATTTTGAGGGGTTCCCACAATCCCTGTGCTGAGTTCCCGGGTCTGTACACCCACTGATCCCAATATGAGGGGTTACCATCATTCCTGAGCTGAGTTCCTGGGTCTGTACACCCACTAATCCCATTATGAGGGGTTCCCACAAACCCTGTGCTGAGTTTGTGGGTCTGTACACCCACTCTGTTATCATGGGTTCTCACCAAACCTGTGCTGATTTCCCAGGTCTGTACACCAGCTCTGCCCATTATGAGGGGGTCCCATCAAATATGTGACAAATTCCTGGGTCTGTACACCTTCTGGGCCCATTATGAGGGGTTCCCACCAGCCCTGTGCTGGGTTCCTGGGTCTGTACACCTACTGATCCCATTATGAGGGGTTTTCCTACAATCCCTGTGCAGAGTTCCCAGGTCTGTACACCCACTCTGCCCATTATGAGGGGTTCCCACCAAACCTGTGCCAAGTTTCCAGATCTGTACACCAGCTCTGCCCATTATGAGGGGTTCCTATGAGCCATGTTCTGAGGTACCAGCTTTCTACACCCACTGATCCCATTATGAGTGGTCCCCTTCATTCCTGTGCTGAGTTCCCCAGTCTGTAAACCAACTCATCCCATTATGAGGGGTTTCCACAATCCATGTGCTAAGTTCCCAGGTCTGTACACCAGCTCTGCCCATTATGATGGGTTCATACAATACCTGTGAGGAGTTGCCGGGTCCGTACACCCACTCTGCCCATTATGAGGAGTTCCCACCAACGCTGTCCTCAGTTCCCAGGTCTGAACACCTGCTGGGCCCATTATGAGGGGTTCCCACAATCCCTGTGCTAAGTTCCTGGGTCTGTACACCCACTCATCTCATTATGAGGGGTTCCCATCATTCCTGTGCTGAGTTCCTGGGTCTGTACACTCACTCTGCCCATTATAAGGGTTCCCCAACAAGCATGTGCTGAGTTCATGTGTATGAACAATAGCTCTGGGTCATTATGAGGGGTTCCTACAATCCCTGTGCAGAGCTTCAGGGTCTGTACACCCACTCTGCCCATTATGAGGGGTTCCCACCAACCCTATGCTGAGTTACCAGTTCTCTATACCTGCTGGGCCCATTATAAGGGGTTTCCACAATCCCTGTGCTGAGTTCCTGGGTCTGTACACTCACTCTGCCCATTATGAGGGGTTCCCAACAACCATGTGCTGAGTTCACGTGTATGAACAATAGCGCTGCCCATTATGAGGGGTTTCTACAATCCCTGTGCAGAGCTTCAGGGTCTATACACCGACTCTGCCCATTATGAGGGGTTCCCACCAACCCTATGCTGAGTTCCCAGTTCTCTACACCTGCTGGGCCCATTATAAGGGGTTTCCACAATCCCTGTGCAGAGTTCCCCGGTCTGTACACCCACTCTGCCCATTATGAGGGGTTCCCACCAAACCTGTGCCAAGTTTCCAGATCTGTACACCAGCTCTGCCCATTATGAGGGGTTCCTATGAGCCATGTTCTGAGGTACCAGCTTTTTACACCCACTGATCCCATTATGAGTGGTCCCCTTCATTCCTGTGCTGAGTTCCCCAGTCTGTAAACCAACTCATCCCATTATGAGGGGTTTCCACAATCCATGTGCTAAGTTCCCAGGTCTGTACACCAGCTCTGCCCATTATGATGGGTTCATACAATACCTGTGAGGAGT
This sequence comes from Lithobates sylvaticus, assembly GCA_028564925.1. Lineage (NCBI taxonomy): Eukaryota > Metazoa > Chordata > Amphibia > Anura > Ranidae > Lithobates > Lithobates sylvaticus. The sequence goes on along the minus strand of CM053026.1, from coordinate 358,684,227 downwards.
TGCCGGGTCCGTACACCCACTCTGCCCATTATGAGGAGTTTCCACCAACCCTGTCCTGAGTTCCCAGGTCTGAACACCTGCTGGGCCCATTATAAGGGGTTTTCACAATCCCTGTTCGGAGTTCCCAGGTCTGTACACCTGCTAAGCCCATTATGAGGAGTTCCCACCAGCCCCGTGCTGAGTTCCCGGGTCTGTAAACCCACTCTGCCCATTATGAGGGGTTCCCACCAACCCTAGGCTGAGTTTCCAGGTCTATAAACCTGCTGGGCAAATTATGAGGGGTTCCCACCAACCATGTGCTGAGTTACGGGGTATGTGCACCCAATAATCCCATTATGAGGGGTTCCCACCAACCATGTTCTGAGTTCACGGGTATGTACACCCATGCAACCCATTATGACTGGTTCCCATCATTCCTATGACGAGTTCCCAGGTCTGTAGACCAGCTCTGCCCATTATGAGGGGTTCCCACCAAACCTGTGCCAAGTTCCCAGGTCTGTACCCCAGTTCTGCCCATTACAAGCCCTGTGCTGAGTTCCCAGGTTTCTAAACCCACTGATCCCATTATGAGTGGTTCCCATCATTCCTGTGCTGAGTTCCTGGGTCTGTACACCCACTTTACCCATTATGAGGGGTTCCCACAATCCATGTGCTGTGTTCCCATGTCTGCACACCAGCTCTGCCCATTATGAGGGGTTCCTACAATCCCTGCGAGGAGTTAGCGGGTCTGTACATCCTCTCTGCCCATTAAGAGGGGTTTACACCAACCCTATGCTGAGTTCCCAGGTCTGTACACCCACTCTGCCCATTATGAGGGGTTCCCTCCATACCTGTGCTGAGTTCTTAGGTCTGTACACCTGCTGGGCCCATTATGAGGCTTTTCAAGTACTCTGGAAATATTTTACACGTTACCCTGGAGATTACAGTTCCATATATGTGTCACTTCCAACCCTCCCCCCGCATTGACTTAATGATATTAGGGATGGAAGCATATTACCGTGGTTGCATATAATCCCTACCTGTACTACTATTGACTGCACCTGAATCGAGTCAGCACTTTGGGCACTTTGGGCATTGTTTTGTTTTACGTCTTTGGCTGTTTGTGGTTGTTTCCAATTTCCGGAGCTGTGATGCGCTCCAGAGCCCTCCCTCCTCCCCCCGTCCCTATGGTCTGGGCATTGTGGTTGGGCCCCCTTGTGCATCCACGCCACGCCCCGTGCGCCGTGCGCCTGACGTCACTTGTTGGCACCGTACTTCGACGTGTCGAGCATCCATCTGCACTCACCATGAGGTAGGTTTAAATGTCGGCTGCCGAATGTGACTAGCTGTTTGGACGCCGACGCAGCCTTTCCCCCTGACTTGGCAGCGTGATGTAGGTGGTACTGCGGCTACATATGGCCACAGTTAACACACGTTGGTTGAGCCGTTCCCTTCACAATTTGCAACCACATGTACCTTGGTTGACAGACACCCCCTCCCCCCTTTTCAATGCAGGTAATTATTGTTTGCTGTTTTTCATTTATTATTATGATTCATTCACTTGATTTTATCCCCCACCTTGTCACTATCCTTGACACTATGTGAACCTAACCCACTGGGCTTGGTTACATAGCTCCCTTCACTTACTGCTTTCACTTATTAGTTCTATCACACCCCTGGGCTGTAATTCCACCTTTCTGCCTATGTGCAGACATGTTTATACATTTACTTTAATTACTCTTTCACAGAAGTACTCTGGAAATATTTTACACATGTTACCCTGGAGATCACAGTTCCATAGATGTGTCACTTCCAACCTACTGTGATACAATATAGCCGTGGAGATTACTGCCTCAGCTCTGGTGGAGGCTTGCTTCCACAGCGCCCCCAATTGTCAACGTTTTCTTCCTTCTAAGTATGATCTTCAATGTAGATAAGAGTGGTTGGGAAAATCATTGTTTTTTCCCCCTGTCTGTCCCTTTGCCCTTATGTTGCTGTGCCTGATCACCTTGCATTCATTTATTTATCTTTTTATAGATAATTTAATCCTGGAATTGCTCCTGATGCTCCATGAAACGCGTAGAGCGCTCATATGCTACCACGTGCAAGCATGTATTTGGAATTCTCCCTGATCATATATTTTATCTACAATGTTTTATCCTTCAATCAATTGAAGATCATTTATGTTATTTCTAATGGTGTACCTCATAGCAATGTATCTATTACCTGTAGATCATATTGTAATGTATGTGTCCATATATGAAATACAAGATATCCAATTGATATTATTGTTATCCATGGTATATTGTTTATTTCTAACCCTTTATATAGATAAGGAATTGTCAAACATGTCCTTGCACAAATACTTTGCAGTTATGCTTCATATAAAGTCCCATTTTTTTTGCCCTCTCTCCAATACATTACCAGGGATGGAGGCAGGTTAATCTAAACACTCATTGCCTCATATAAAGTCCCAAATACCCCCTCCCCCCGCATTGACTCGCTACAGGATTGTTTACATTTTGGTATGCAAATATATGACCTGACTGTGTTGATGAGGGAGTCATGCAATTTTCTTTCCTTCAGCTCATGGAAATGTGCAGACCTTTTAACAAGCTCTCCAAGTTGATGCTTTGGCATCTCCAGATCTGTGTTTTGGCCCCAAGTTTTTTTAGAGTGGTGGTTTAAAGTTTCCTGCTTCTCTTCTAGGGTGTTCTCGTGAGTTGTTAAATGTCCTCTTTGGTTACCCACCCCTCTTTGTTGCACTGCTTTGTGACATCCCTACGGTCAAGAACATGAAGAGCTGTGTGACTCAATGAACTCAAAGAAAGAGAAGCCCGCAGGAAAAGAAAAGAAATGCAAGTGGACGGAGGGCTGGCATGACAGGGTTAAAAGTAGAACCCTGTGGTGCATCAGGTGGTTGTTTGCAGGTGGATTGGGCCAGCAGGCAGGGGAGGAGCGAGTGGTAAATTTTGGGGGAGTGGTTGTCCCTCCCCAGCTCAGTGCGGCCAGGGGGAACGAGCTTCCCACCCTCCCTCCCTAAGAAAATGGGTAAGTAAAGTCTGGGGGGGGGGGTGCCGTTTAAACTGGTATGATTTATTTTACAGGGCTTTGGATGTCGTAGCAGAGGCGGGGGTTGGCCTTTGCGGATGAAGGAAGAAACCCCGGATGTTGAAGAGTTCGGGACCCATTGGTGGGAGGGGTCCCTTTTTGGTGGTATTCCAGATTACGTTTTGAGCTGGAATTCATTAACGGGGGCATTGCGGTAAAAATGTTCTTTGTTGTCTCTGGGCCAGAATGTCAGCCTGAGGCCGGTTTTCCAGTTTTTATGGTACCGCAGTGCCAGAGTGGAGTGGTGGCAAGATTGGGTGGGGTTTTCTTCCTGCAAAAGGCCAACGGGAGTTATCTAACTGAGTGGGTGTTTATAATGGGTAATTTTATACAGTTATTTAAGTTTGTTTATAGTATTAATAAAAGATGGCTGCTTCGGCCAATGTTACTCCAGCTTGGTGTGGTCTCAGTTATTTTAGAATTAAGTGGTAAGGGTAGGCTGGAGGGACGGGCTAAGCTGTTTAGTAATGGGTAGGGACATCTTTTATACAATAGTCAAGGGATTTGATGTTGTGTAGGCCAAACATATTATTGTTTTTATTCTTTCACAGGCAGGCCAAAGGTGTCAATATGAAACCACCATATGCATGTCTGCTGCGTGTATATAATCTATTTCTCTAATTTTAGGCTGGTAGCTGTATATAACCCATTTAAAAAAAAAATTCCCGAAGAGCCAAAGGCTTTAGTAGGGAATGTGTATGTAAGTGTATTGTTCTCAGGAGTGTTCTCCGCCAGACAGGTGAAAGCTAGTCCTGTCCTTCTATGCTGAAATGATGTCAGTCCCAGTCCAGGAAGAGCGAGCAATGTCGCGTGGGAGCAGGATGGATGGAAGGTAGGAAATTGAACATAGAGTACTTCAGAACATCAGGAGGATAATATTTAATGACATGCAGTCAGACTGCTCAGAACCTACTTTAAGCCGGCCATAGGCGGATTTCAATTTGCTGGTTTAGCAGGAACTGCCTTTAATTCTGGGAGGCTATTGTTGTGGAAACTGGACCCAATGCAGAGGGGTAATTGCTGGTATTGACAGGGCTGCTGTTAGAAATCATAGGGCCCCATGCAGCCTACCTGATGGGGCCCCATAAAAGCCTGCCCCCTAGGGTGCCCACGTGTCCCGGATTTCCCGGGATTGTCCCTTAATTAATATCTGTGTCCCGTGTCCCGGGCACATTCATTCCGGGACAATACAGTGTCCCGGAATGAAATAAGGACACACAGCCGCAGTAATAAACATTGCTGAATGGGTTGCTAGGGCCTCCCCGCCTCGCGTCTAGCAACAGTACCCTGAGTCCACCCACCTCCGCCTCCGGCCGCAGCAGCAGGGAGAGAGAGAGAGCAGCCAAAGAGCGTCTTCTGTATCTCCTCCTCCTAAATCCTGAGGGCGGCTTCTTATTGTTGCTGGCCCACCCACCACCTTTGGCACAGAGCCTTGGAGCACTTTCTTTGGCTACTGTGATAGGTGACTGATAGGTCACGGTCACACTGATGGTGGGTGGTGACAGAAGTCCTCCGACGGCCGCTGCTGTACCATCCTCCGGATAATCCCTGGTGTCAGTGTGGGGCAGCGGGTGAAAATCTCGTGGCAAATGACAAGCTCAGGGTTCCCTCTATGTTATGGTGAGTTGAACTATTTCATTTTATATTACAATGTAGTAATAGAAATAATGTGATTTGATCATCCTGACACCATACTAAGCATGGTGTCAGAATGATTTCAGTGCTAGCACCAGCCATTCACCCAACAAATCCCCCCCCACTTTCTAATTTGCCATCAACCCTGAGACTACATTCGCCCCCCCGGTCCTTGGCAGAATTGTCCCCGAATGCCAGTTTGGAAATGTGGTCACCCTAAAAATAAATAAAAAAATTAAAATATGCAGCTTTGTACTCAAGGGATATTTATCTTTCTACAGTCTGTTATGAATTTGATTATCCAAAAGGAATACTGTTTTCAGATGAGAACACACCTCTTTACTTGTGTACTTTACACCTGCCTACCTCTGATCCAGTTCCAAAGGGGATTCATCCTCATCTGTTTATGTGGATCTAATTGGATGGCAGTTGCACCTGGCTGTCTACACAGCATAGCAGGCTGTGTCCCTGTTAGACATGGGAACTGCCAAAAAATTCGTTTCGTTTCGTTTCGTCCCGTTTCGTATATAAAAAAATTCGTAATTCGTAATTCGTGTACGAAATTCCGTTCGAATTCGTACGAAATACGAAATTCGGACGAATCGTAATTTTTTTTACGAATCGTTAGTAAAGTTACGAATCGTTACGAATCGTTACGAATCGTTACGAATCGTTAACGCGGCTAATGAATTGTTGGTTCTCATAACACAGAGAACAATTCGAATCCAACTACAAATATCGAATTTCAATTTCAAGTTACGAATCGTTACGAATCGTTATGAATAGTTACGAATCGTTACGAATCGTTACGAATAGTTATGAATAGTTACGAATCGTTAGTAAATCCAACTACCAATATCGAATTTCAACTAATTTGAACGAAATTATTATAGCAGATATAACGAATGAATTCGAATGACAAAGTGTCATTTTTGCAGAAAAAAAAAAAAGCGTAGGGGTCCCCCCAAATTCAATAACCAGGCCCTTCAGGTCTGGTATGGATATTAAGGGGGACCCCAGCCAAAAAAAAATAAAAAAAATGGCGTGGGGTCCCCCCCAAATATCCATACCAGACCCTTCAGGTCTGGGATGGATTTTAAGGGGAACCCCGGCAAAAAAAAAAAAAAAAAAATGGCGTGGGGTCCCCCTCAAAATCCATACCAGACCCTTTATCCGAGCACGCAACCTGGCAGGCCGCAGGAAAGGAGGGGGGGACGAGAGCGGCCCCCCCTCCCGCCTGAACCGTACCAGGCCACATGCCCTCAACATTGGGAGGGTGCTTTGGGGTCCCCCCCAAAGCACCTTGTCCCCATGTTGATGAGGACAAGGGCCTCATCCCCACAACCCTGGCCGGTGGTTGTGGGGGTCTGCGGGCGGGGGGCTTATCGGAATCTGGAAGCCCCCTTTAACAAGGGGACCCCCAGATCCCGGCCCCCCCCCCGGGGGGAAATGGTAAGGGGGTACAAAAGTACCCCTACCATTTCACCAAAAAAGTGGCAAAAATGGTAAAAATGACAGGAGACGGTCTTTGACAATTCCTTTATTAAAATCTTCTTTCTTTCTTCTTTCTTCTGGTCTTCTTTCTTCATCTTCTCCTTCCGGCATCTTCTTCCATCTTCTTCTTCCTTCGATTCGCTTCTTCTTCCTCCGGTCTTCTCGTCCTTCTCGTCCGGCGTCGTCCTTCTCATCCGGCATCGTCGTCTCTTCTCGTAGGCCGCTCCTCGCAATGGGAGGCTCCCGCTCTGTGAGGCTTCGCTCCGGGTGACAGGTCTTTTATAACGAAGGCACCTGGTGACCCCGCCCCCTCTGACGCACGGGGACGTCATGTGGAATTCCCTATGGCTTTCCCCATGACGTCAGAGGGGGGCGGGGTCACCGGGTGCCTTCGTTATACAAGACCTGTCACCCGGAGCGAAGCCTCACAGAGCGGGAGCCTCCCATTGCGAGGAGCGGCCTGCGAGAAGAGACGACGATGCCGGACGAGAAGGACGACGCCGGACGAGAAGGACGAGAAGACCGGAGGAAGAAGAAGCGAATCGAAGGAAGAAGAAGATGGAAGAAGATGACGGAAGGAGAAGATGAAGAAAGGAGAAGAAGAAGAAAGGAGAAAGAAGATTTTAATAAAGGAATTGTCAAAGACTGTCTCCTGTCATTTTTACAATTTTTGACGCTTTTTTGGTGAAATGGTAGGGGTACTTTTGTACCCCCTTACCATTTCACACAGGGGGGGGGCCGGGATCTGGGGGTCCCCTTGTTAAAGGGGGCTTCCAGATTCCGATAAGCCCCCCGCCCGCAGACCCCCACAACCACCGGCCAGGGTTGTGGGGATGAGGCCCTTGTCCTCATCAACATGGGGACAAGGTGCTTTGGGGGGGACCCCAAAGCATCCTCCCAATGTTGAGGGCATGTGGCCTGGTACGGTTCAGGCGGGAGGGGGGGCGCTCTCGTCCCCCCCTCCTTTCCTGCGGCCTGCCAGGTTGCGTGCTCGGATAAGGGTCTGGTATGGATTTTATGGGGGACCCCACGCCATTTTTTTTGGCTAGGGTTCCCCTTAAAATCCATCCCAGACCTCAAGGGTCTGGTATGGATTTTGAGGGGGACCCTACGCCATTTTTTTTTTTTTTTTGGCTGGGGGTCCCCCTTAATATCCATCCCAGACCTGAAGGGCCTGGTTATTGAATTTGGGGGGACCCCTACGCATTTTTTTATCAATGACTTCAATGAATGACAGTTCTCTGTATTACGGATCCAACAATTCATTTGCCGGCAATAGCTGCGACTCGTGATTTTAAATAGTTTTTTTTTTTCCTGCAAAAATGACACTGTGCAGGAACAGTTCTCTATATTAGATATACTGAATCTCGAATCATTCGAAGCATTCGTTATATCCGCTATTATAATTTCTTTCATATTAGTTGAAATTACATATTTGTTAGTTACAATACAACATTCGAATTGTTCTCTGTATTACGGGAATCGGCAATTAGCCGCGAGTGATTTTAAATGTCTTTTTTTCCTGCAAAAATGACACATTGTACAGAGAGAGTTCTAAACACGGGAAACATGACCCCCTTCATAGACATACTATAGAGTATATAGTATATAGAAGGGGGTCATGTTTCCCGTGTTTAGAACTCTCTCTGTACAATGTGTCATTTTTGCAGGAAAAAAAGACATTTAAAATCACTCGCGGCTAATTGCCGATTCCCGTAATACAGAGAACAATTCGAATGTTGTATTGTAACTAACAAATATGTAATTTCAACTAACATGAAAGAAATTATAATAGCGGATATAACGAATGCTTCGAATGATTCGAGATTCAGTATATCTAATATAGAGAACTGTCTCTGTACAATGTGTCATTTTTGCAGGAAAAAAAAAACTATTTAAAATCACTCGCAGCTATTTGCCGGCAAATGAATTGTTGGATCCGTAATACAGAGAACTGTCATTCATTGAAGTCATTGATAAAAAAAAGCGTAGGGGTCCCCCCAAATTCAATAACCAGGCCCTTCAGGTCTGGGATGGATATTAAGGGGGACCCCAGCCAAAAAAAAAAAAAAAAATGGCGTAGGGTCCCCCTCAAAATCCATACCAGACCCTTGAGGTCTGGGATGGATTTTTAAGGGGAACCCTAGCCCAAAAAAATGGCGTGGGGTCCCCCATAAAATCCATACCAGACCCTTTATCCGAGCACGCAACCTGGCAGGCCGCAGGAAAGGAGGGGGGGACGAGAGCGCCCCCCCCCTCCCGCCTGAACCGTACCAGGCCACATGCCCTCAACATTGGGAGGATGCTTTGGGGTCCCCCCCAAAGCACCTTGTCCCCATGTTGATGAGGACAAGGGCCTCATCCCCACAACCCTGGCCGGTGGTTGTGGGGGTCTGCGGGCGGGGGGCTTATCGGAATCTGGAAGCCCCCTTTAACAAGGGGACCCCCAGATCCCGGCCCCCCCCCCCCTGTGTGAAATGGTAAGGGGGTACAAAAGTACCCCTACCATTTCACCAAAAAAGCGTCAAAAATTGTAAAAATGACAGGAGACGGTCTTTGACAATTCCTTTATTAAAATCTTCTTTCTTCTTTCTTCTGGTCTTCCTTTCTTCATCTTCTCCTTCCTTCATCTTCTTCCATCTTCTTCTTCCTTCGATTCGCTTCTTCTTCCTCCGGTCTTCTCGTCCTTCTCGTCCGGCGTCGTCCTTCTCGTCCGGCATCGTCGTCTCTTCTCGCAGGCCGCTCCTCGCAATGGGAGGCTCCCGCTCTGTGAGGCTTCGCTCCGGGTGACAGGTCTTGTATAACGAAGGCACCCGGTGACCCCGCCCCCCCTCTGACGTCATGGGGAAAGCCATAGGGAATTCCACATGACGTCCCCGTGCGTCAGAGGGGGCGGGGTCACCAGGTGCCTTCGTTATAAAAGACCTGTCACCCGGAGCGAAGCCTCACAGAGCGGGAGCCTCCCATTGCGAGGAGCGGCCTGCGAGAAGAGACGACGATGCCGGACGAGAAGGACGACGCCGGACGAGAAGGACGAGAAGACCGGAGGAAGAAGAAGCGAATCGAAGGAAGAAGAAGATGGAAGAAGATGACGGAAGGAGAAGATGAAGAAAGGAGAAGATGAAGAAAGGAAGACCAGAAGAAAGAAGAAAGAAGATTTTAATAAAGGAATTGTCAAAGACTGTCTCCTGTCATTTTTACCATTTTTGCCACTTTTTTGGTGAAATGGTAGGTGTACTTTTGTACCCCCTTACCATTTCACACAGGGGGGGGGGCCGGGATCTGGGGGTCCCCTTGTTAAAGGGGGCTTCCAGATTCCGATAAGCCCCCCGCCCGCAGACCCCCACAACCACCGGCCAGGGTTGTGGGGATGAGGCCCTTGTCCTCATCAACATGGGGACAAGGTGCTTTGGGGGGGACCCCAAAGCACCCTCCCAATGTTGAGGGCATGTGGCCTGGTACGGTTCAGGCGGGAGGGGGGGCCGCTCTCGTCCCCCCCTCCTTTCCTGCGGCCTGCCAGGTTGCGTGCTCGGATAAAGGGTCTGGTATGGATTTTGAGGGGGACCCCACGCCATTTTTTTTTTTTTTTTGGCCGGGGTTCCCCTTAAAATCCATCCCAGACCTGAAGGGTCTGGTATGGATATTTGGGGGGGACCCCACGCCATTTTTTTTATTTTTTTTTGGCTGGGGTCCCCCTTAATATCCATACCAGACCTGAAGGGCCTGGTTATTGAATTTGGGGGGACCCCTACGCTTTTTTTTTTTTTTCTGCAAAAATGACACTTTGTCATTCGAATTCATTCGTTATATCTGCTATAATAATTTCGTTCAAATTAGTTGAAATTCGATATTGGTAGTTGGATTTACTAACGATTCGTAACTATTCATAACGATTCGTAACGATTCGTAACTATTCATAACGATTCGTAACGATTCGTAACTTGAAATTGAAATTCGATATTTGTAGTTGGATTCGAATTGTTCTCTGTGTTATGAGAACCAACAATTCATTAGCCGCGTTAACGATTCGTAACGATTCGTAACGATTCGTAACTTTACTAACGATTCGTAAAAAAAATTTCGTATTCCGTACAGAATTCGTAAAAAAAAAAATTCGTACTACAGATTCGTAAATTCGTACGAATTTCGAAAAATTCGTACGAATTACGAATTCGTACGAAACGAATCGCACATGTCTAGTCCCTGTCAGCTCTGCATAAACTGAGTGGACATGGACCTTTCATCCGCCCGATCAGAGAGGGCCGTAACGAAAATGGAACGCAGGGCAATGTAGGGGAGGGCCGGACATGACGGTGTGTCTAGGACACACAGGGGGTGAGTTAAGGGGTGTGGTCAGGCAGGCGCAGGCCAGTAAGACAGTGGGGGGAGCGGCCATATAAATAGGGGGTGTGGCTAAGGGAATTCAGTCGGTAGAAGAATCACACGAGGAGGCAGTTTTTTCCCACTGCTCCTCGTTTTCACCCACCCAAAATGGCGGACGTCCGGGACCTTGTGGCGCGGCTGAGAGCGGTGGCGGCTTCCAGAGGATCCGAGTGGCTTCAAGACCAGGTCGCGCCCTGCTGGCCGAGAGCGGAGTCCAGATGGACGGAGGACGGCGGGAGGCAAACATGCGGCGAGCGGAGGACGGCGGGACTCAAGCACACGGCAGGATCTCTAGGCCGCCATCCAGGTACTCACCAGGGTCGATCGCTGGGCCCTAGAGGGTCACCAGGAGCCCGAGGCGGGAGTATTTGACCCCCCCAGCTAAGAGAGCACAGAAAGAGCCTTCCGGTGGGCCCAGGCGGCACACACGCCGCAGGGTCCATGCGGGAGTGGGGGCCACGGGCATGCAGGGTGTCGCATCCCCAGTCAGCATTAGGAGAGAGGACCAGGACACTGCTGCCCCTGCAGCTCTGAACTAGGAGAGGGGTGGAAAGGAGGGCAGATGCGCACACACAGCAGCAGCAGCCAGGGAGGGGAGCATGGAGAGATCGGCAGGCCCATCCACAGTTGTGTCTCCTCTAGCAGCTCTGCACGAGCCGAGGGGCGGAAATTCTACAGTCAGAAGAGGGGCAGCCAGGAGGGGGGTCCTGCCCCCAGGAGGGTATCGGCCACGGCACCCCCAGCAGCTCTGAATGAGCCGAGGGGGGAAGACATAAGGGGGAGCGGGTTGACGGCTGCAGCGGGACCCTCGGGCATCTTGGCAAGCGGTACGGCGGGTAGGCGGACGCCACCTGGCGGAGAAGGACAGGGGTCACGGGGCGGGAGTAGTCCCGGGACCGGCCCGACTGCACGGGACCTGGTGGAGCGGGGGGCAGCGCGATGGCAGAAAGGCAGTGGCTAAGACTGCGGGCAGACTGAGGCATTCGACATCCAGGAGTCCCTCCCCAGGGGGAGTGCCGTTTTTGTCCCAGCAGGAGGAAGCGATCAGGTGAGAAGGTGAAATATCGGAGGAGGAGGAGGTGGAACCCAGTCGCCCACGAGCACCGGTGGAGATCGGCACATCGGCTGTAGGGAGGGCGCCCAGTCAGCCCGGTAAGTCTAGCAATAATATTGCATTTACAGCTGCCTTAAAAAGTTTACTGGGTGTTGTATCTGGGGGGTAGGGGAGGGCTGCGCCTCTAGCGCCGCTGTTGGCAGCCACTGACCAACCGCGGGCAGGGAGTGGGACCACAGGTGGGTCCGGGGGTCAGATACAGGAGTTGTTAGAGGGTCTGCGGGCGTTGGTGGGTCGTTTTGAACAAGGACAATCAGCCTCGGGGGGCAGGTGATGGCAATGTGGGAATTACAGGAGGGGTTGGGGCAATGTCCTCTGGGGGGGTGACGGACACAGCAGTCACGGAGGTGTCACGGGCCACTGGGGCAGGTGAGGCGGTGCAGAAGGTGAGTACGGCAGAAAAAGGGGCTACGGAGACGATGGTTAGGGCTGACATCGTGCGGTTGGCGGATGCAGCTAAATGCGTAGTGTATGTCTGCTTCGAGGGACCCCTAGGCGCTCACCTGAAGCAGGAGACGAGGGAAAAAATTTGGAAGGGTGAATACGTGGAGATTTTCTCCTTATTGCCCTTAGAGAAATTTTATCTGGATAGAGTTAAGCCGGATGATACTAAAAAAGATGACGAGGAGAAGCGGAGATACCATTTGATTCCCAGGACGTTTGCCAATTGGCTGCAAGCGTTTGCCATTTTGGCGGGGGTAATTGGCAAAAAGAACTCCGAACATTGTTCAGCGTTATTTTGTTATATGGATGCCATAGGGGAGGCATATCGGGTTTACAGAGGCACGGCATGGCTACGCTATGACGAGCAGTTCCGACAAAGCAGGGCGGTTCGTCCCGCGCTTCGATAGGATCACAAGGACATTAGTCTTTGGATGCGGCTTATGGCATCGGCGAAGACACCAGTGCAGCCATTTCATGGGGGGGGCCGGAGGTAGTAACTCCTCGGGATCGCCGGCTGGAAGAAAGTGGGGAGTGTGCTGGCAGTTCAACGAGGGATCCTGCAAGTTTGGAGGCACCTGTAAGTTTAAGCATGAGTGTTCAGGGTGTGGGGGGGCACATACATATGCCAGGTGCTTTAAGAAAGGCAAGCGTACCGGAGAGCCTGGTAACAAGAGGGACGACTCCGGTGATGGGGGAAAGGATGCAGCCTTTTCTAAATAGAAAAAAAGGAAAAGTATCCTCATAGTGTGGTACTATGGATACTGAGCAAATAATTCCGTGCCACGTCCTAAAACTAATATTCGAAAAAAAGGGGGGGAGGGACTTTGGACTTTTTAGGCACCAACAACAAAATATAATTTTCACAAAATTTATTCTTAAAAAAGAGAGATACATATACAACAAAATACGTTTAAAAACCACATCTTGTCAAAACTTCAATATAATAGATACAAGCCACACATGTAACCTAAAGTGTCTAGCCTTAGGGGCACCAACGGGGGCGATCAGCTATGGTTAGCTTGTCCGGTAGTTGTGGGGTGTCCAACGATGAGGCGAGGGTACAATGGGGCGAAGATATTCGTGACAGTAGCTCTACATGTTTCGCGTTTTACGTGAACGCTTCATCTGGAGCATGACAATAAGATAACTGACAAGATAATAACAGTTTAGAAAAACACATAATGAGTATATATTTACAACATATTTTCTGCATAAATCATGATCATATCGATCTACATGTTATATAACTTCGTTAGCTCATGACGGTGCTGGAGAGGCATCAGACCACCAATTATAGCCGCAGAGGTAAAGGCCAGTACTCCATCACTCAATGGGGGCATATATAATATAATAAATTGCTGCGACAAAAAGTATGAAACATATAAAACAGCACTTACTGAAGTTAAAGTATGACTGTGTGATGTATTGGACTGGAAGTATATCCCCAAAAATCCAGTAGGGCCGCGTGTAAATAGATCGCCGATTGGAAGTAAAAAAGTGGTATTACAAGTTGATCGCAAGTCAAGGTCCTGATTGGCGTCAAAAGTGCAAAACGTTAATTTACAAGTTGGTATAATGGAAAGTACAATTACCACCATACATTGTGTGGTTGGGCCACAATCTACATCTATAATGTGGGCTCACCTGGATCGGTAGTGCGTTATTAAATGGACCTAGCGCCTATGGGGTAGTATATGTTGGTTTGACACAAACCAATGATTGCCCAGGATAAGCAGGAAATAGGCTAGGTATCCAGAGAGTTAGCACATCGGGTCCAGGAGCTGCTGGTTGGTGTATTCAAACCAGGAATCTGTAAAATGTATAAAGGGGTATTGGTAGATAAATCCGCCAGGTTCCCCAAGAAAGGGGAAGATGACCAGGTGGTCAGCGTAGCTAAAGGTAGGGGCATGAGGACAGCCCGGCTGGCTTGTATCCAACGGCGTCAGAGCGGCAAACTGGTGGGGGACGCTGGCCAGAAGCACACTGAGTGTGCTACATATACGTCCCATCCGTGGTCACAATATCCGGCGTAGGCCGGCGTGACGTCATCCGGATCGGCCGCCGATACGCAATGCGCATGCGCAATGCACCGCATCGCGCCTGCGCAGTGGGGCGCGACCGTGCAAGGCGGATTGCGCATGTGCGTTGGACAGAGGATCCATAAGAGGCCGTGCATCACACCGCCTCCGGTGGACTCTGCAATTCGTCACAAGGATGGTGGGTGTGACGATGGGCGGCCGCATTGAGTGTTGGGGCCGGCCTAGGGATGCGGCTACAAGTAATGTGGGACTGACAGCACAACAGAATACCGTCAGGGGACAACAGTAAATTAGATAGTAGACGTTTAGAAACCAAAATTAACAAACAGGTATACAGCTCAATCAATATACACAAATCCATCAGGATGTTATTATTGCACAGTATAACACCGTAATTGATAAGAATATACAAAGAATGATTCCATGTTAATCTATTATGGGACTTATATTGGCGCAAATTTTTTTGTAACATATATATGTCGGCATAATGTTAAGCATAATGGATGGTCATAGTTTATAAGAATGGTTTGTAGGATTGCGCCTCATTAATACCCGGAGGGCGGGTAGCATTGAGGCGTTCTATCCAAGTGGTTTCCTTTTTAAGGATTTCTTTGTCCCAATCACCTCCTCGCGGATCCCTGGGGATGACTGCCAGGACGATGAATGAGGCTACTGAAGTGTCAAATTTGTGGTACAAGTCGAGGTGTCTGCTTATCGAAGTGATCATTTTACCACCCGCGGAATAATAGATGTGGTCTTTAATACGGGAGCGAAAATGGCGGAAGGTCTTCCCGACATAGAACGCACCGCAGGTACAATACATTAAGTACACCACCCCTTGAGTTTCGCAATCCGCGTGAAAACGGGGGGTAAAGGTTTCCCCATTGGGGAGGGTGAATGTGGTCCCTGGTCTCACCCACGGGCAGTATGCACACCGTCCACAGCGAGTAATACCCTGACCTCTTTGTTGTAAGTAAGTATTTTTACTATAGTGACTAGATGTAAGCTTGTCACGTAGCGAACGTGATTTACGAAATGTAATCACAGGGTTAGGGCCTATGTATTTCCGCAAGATGGGGTCCTCACGGAGGAGGGGCCAATGCCTAGCAAGTATTTCCCGTAGCTCAACGTGTTGTTTTGAGTACCTGGTTATATATCTGACTATATCGTTGGTTTTGGGGATTTTGGTCTTGTAGAGGAGTGAATTGCGTGACTGTCTGAGAGCTTTATTGAATGATTTTCTCAAAATGGATTTACTATAGCCTCTGGCTTTCAGTCGGTCACGGAGGGAATTGGCCTGCAGTTTGAATTCTTCAGTATGTGTACAGTTCCGTCTAAGTCTGAGATATTGTGCGTATGGAATACTCCGGATCAATGTTTCCGGATGAGCACTCTCCGCATGGAGTAGGGTATTGCCAGCCGTTTCCTTCCTATACAGTGTGGATGCCAAACAGCCAGATTGGTCTCTAAAAATAGTGAGATCCAGGAAAGTAATTTGTTCTGAATTCACCGAATATGTGAATTTTAAGTTGAAAACATTTTGGTTGATGGCATCCATAAACACTTTGAGCATAGTAGGAGATCCTGTCCATATCATGAATATGTCGTCTATATAACGTAGCCAGCAGAGTGCCTGGCTAGTATAAGACGACAAAGTATCATCTGCAAAAATCGTGCGTTCCCACCCCCCCAGGTACAGATTGGCGTAGGCAGGGGCACAGCAGGTGCCCATAGCTACGCCCTGCACCTGGAGGAAGTGGGACTCTTGAAAAGTAAAACAGTTTTTTGTTAAAATGAACTTTAACAGGTCCAATATAAATTCACAGTAGTCCCAACGATGATTGTCTTGTTCCTGAAGGAAGGTCCTTGCTATCCTGATGCCCTGCTCGTGAGGGATGCTGGAGTAGAGTGCTTCAACATCAGTGGTCACGAGCAAGGCATCAGGAGGCACGACCATTCCTTCAATATGTTTAAGGAGGTCTAGGGTGTCCCTAGTGTAAGAGGGAAGGGATAGTACATGGGGCATCAGAGCAGAGTCTACCAGGCGGCTGGCATTTTCCGTAAGGGCTCCTATGCCCGATACAATGGGCCTGCCCGGGGGTAAGAGAGGGTGCTTGTGAATCTTAGGAAGAACATAGAACGTCGCTACTCTTGGATTAATCACATTGAGGTATTTATAGGTATCCAGGTCTATAAGGCCTCTCTGATGGGCAGAGCCAATGATCGAAAGGTACTCACTCTTAAAATTGTTGATTCTCATTGAATCAATAGGGAGATACCATTCTTTATTCTTAAGAATATTATATGCCATGGTTTCATAAAACGTCTTTGTCATTAAGACAATGTTGCCCCCTTTATCTGCTGGTTTGATCTCTATATCGGGATGTTGTTGAAGGCGTTGAATTGCCGATAATTGGGAAGGTGTTAAATTATTGGCTTGGGGTTTGATCGTGAGCACCTTCAGATAATTGACCGTGCCCATCAGAAAGGCCCAAATGTGAGAATTAGTCATGAGGTCTGGGAACCGCTGGGACTTGGGTCTAAAGGTTTTACATGCCGGAGCTATCGAGCCTATGGTAGATGAATTTGGATCAGATAGATTAGTAGATTCCTCTTGGGAATCATTCTCGTCAAGTAATAGGATTAGGTTCCGAAGAGCACGGAATTCCTCCATAGTATAATTCTTGACTTTCTCTGAAATATTTTTATCCTGTAGAGTTCTGGTCCGGTCCCCGTCGAACATATATTTGTAGGTTAGGTTCCGTGAGAAGAGGTACAAATCCTTAATGGCTTCGTATTTGTCAATTTCCATAGAGGGACAGAAGCTTAAGCCTAAGCTCAGAACCTCTATTTCAATGTCAGATAAAGGATATGGGGTCAAGTTAATGACCGCACGATTATTAGTTACGTTATTAGAGGCGTATTGAGGGGCAACTGAAAATTTACCGCAGGATTGGATTGTGAGATATGTGCATCTAAAGTAGTTTGTCGCGTGAACATCGAAAGTTGTGAGGGAGTGGGAAGAGAACTGGTAGTGGTAGTATCAGGTATAGGTGTGACATCCATAAGGCTTGCTCCCATAGATGTGGGGGTAAGGCGATGGGAAGTCTCCATAGTGAGGGTGGCTTGTGATGATCCTTGAGATAAAGGTTGATTTGGGGTGTTCAGAAGTTGAATTGCCTGAAGAGCAGTGGCTCCTAAATATTTTCCTTGCGATTGGCCACCTGCACTATGTGACTGAAAATTCACGTGTAGAGGTTTGTGTAAAGTGAGAGTAGTATCTACTGTGGGGGGACGTTTTTTATAAGGTGTACGTGACCCACCACCAAGATCCCGCTTACGTGCACCCGCGTGACCATGCTGCGTATTGTGGTTGCCTCTCCTTGCATTGGACTCTGGAAAAGAAAACAAAGTAGAATCAGATTCGGTGTCGTCGTCAGTTGTAGAATGTACATTAGTATTATTTCTCGGCATGCGGAAGCTATTTCTTGAGTTTCTAGCCTGGGGTAAAGGTTGCCAGCGATAGGCATATCCCTCCATAAAAGCTAATCTATCTTTGGCAAGTTTATTTTGTTTCTTATAGATTATGTCTTATCCTAGTAACAAAGTCCTTAATTTCTTGCCAGCGTTTGTTGTATTGGGAATGGGTCTGTATATTTTCATTAGTAGATTGCAAAAGAAGGATGTCCTGATCTAGTGTGGTCAATTCTGACTGATATTGGGTAATAAGAAGTTTCATAAGACTAGTACTACAAGTAGTTAAAATAGCCTCCCATGCAGTCTTGAATTCCATAGTGGCATTCTGAAAAGATGGATATACTTGTACTCTCAGTCCAAGAGGACTGATGTTTTCCCTTACATATTTATTTAAAAATTCGATATGCCAATAAAGATTGGATTTCTTTTTCAGGAGTCGTTTCATTTTCGCCATATATTGATTTATACCAATTTCTTGTTCGGTGTCTATATTACAGTTGGTTTGAATCTCAGACATGTAGCCCGTCCAGGCAGTGCCTATAAAGTCCATAGTCTTGGAAAAGATAGTTGTACTTAAAAAGTTATAGATATGAGCTGAATAATTA
This sequence comes from Lithobates sylvaticus, assembly GCA_028564925.1. Lineage (NCBI taxonomy): Eukaryota > Metazoa > Chordata > Amphibia > Anura > Ranidae > Lithobates > Lithobates sylvaticus. The sequence goes on along the minus strand of CM053026.1, from coordinate 358,665,946 downwards.
ATAATACCTTGTAACAATTTATACAAATACATGAATATACTGGTAAAAGCCACCATATAGTCAAAAGACAATAGCTGAGACTATATGTGATTTGCCCGGGTGCTTCCACCCAATAATTTGAAAAAAAGGAAAAGTATCCTCATAGTGTGGTACTATGGATACTGAGCAAATAATTCCGTGCCACGTCCTAAAACTAATATTCGAAAAAAAGGGGGGGAGGGACTTTGGACTTTGGACTTTTTAGGCACCAACAACAAAATATAATTTTCACAAAATTTATTCTTAAAAAAGAGAGATACATATACAACAAAATACGTTTTAAAAACCACATCTTGTCAAAACTTCAATATAATAGATACAAGCCACACATGTAACCTAAAGTGTCTAGCCTTAGGGGCACCAACAGGGACGATCAGCTATGGTTAGCTTGTCCGGTAGTTGTGGGGTGTCCAACGATGAGGCGAGGGTACAATGGGGCGAAGATATTCGTGACAGTATCTCTACATGTTTCGCGTTTTACGTGAACGCTTCATCTGGAGCATGACAATAAGATAACTGACAAGAGAATAACAGTTTAGAAAAACACATAATGAGTATATATATACAACATATTTTCTGCATAAATCATGATCATATCGATCTACATGTTATATAACTTTGTTAGCTCATGACGGTGCTGGAGAGGCATCAGACCACCAATTATAGCCGCAGAGGTAAAGGCCAGTACTCCATCACTCAATGGGGGCGTATATAATATAATAAATTGCTGCGACAAAAAGTATGAAACATATAAAACAGCACTTACTGAAGTTAAAGTATGACTGTGTGATGGGGGGCGTGGCTTGGCGCGCAGCGAGGATGGCGGCTTCTTAGAGGAGCTCCGGAGAACCCGCGGTCCCAAGCCGACCATTCTGCACCCTAGCTCCCAAGAATGAGCAAGCAGAACAACCGAACACCGCACACCCGATCCCGCCGTTCGGCGACGGCCTCACAAGGCAGGAACATCTCGGATCTCTTCAGATCGCAGTCACTATCCAGGAGCAACGTGGTAGAAGCCAAGATGGCGCCGGCTCATGCTGAGGACGACTTCAGTGAGGACTCCCAGTCCGCGGCGGAGGACAATGGTAGGAGCCACTTACACTCCCAGCACCCACTAACATACGCCGACATGTCCATGTTTGCTGCGGACATAAAATCCATGTTCTCTGCAGCAATAACGGATCTAAAATCCAACCTGCTAGTGCTGACAGAGAAGATGGCGGCAGCTGAAACGGCGGGGAAGCACAGGGAGAAAGCCATACATAGACTGGAGAAAGTCACCTATTCACACTCCAATCATTTTATAGAAATGAATAGACATTTGGAGGACCTTGATAACAGGGGGAGGAGGTGTAACATACGGGTCAGAGGGGTGCCGGAATCGGTGGATAATGACCAAATTGTACCTGCACTACAGAGGGTCTTTAATAGCTTACTGGAAAGGCCTGAGGACACCGAGATAGAGTTTGTAAGAGCGCACAGGGCCCTGAGTGCACGAGGCCCAGACAACATGCCCCCACGTGATGTTATCTGCTGCCTACAGAGCTTCACACTGAAAGAAGATATCATGCAGAAAGCACGCCGCAACGATCAAATTGTGTTTAATGGGGAAGTGATAATGCTCTTTCAGGACCTGTCCCAAATAACTCTGAAAAATCGCAGAGCCCTGAGGCCCTTACTAGACAGGCTACGGGAAAAAGACCTGCGGTATACCTGGCGCTTCCCCTTTGCCCTATTGGTGTCACACAATGGCAGACAACACACATTGAGATCACCGGACGACCTGCCGGAGTTTTGTAATGCCCTGCAGCTGGGGGACATCGAGTTGCCAGACTGGTACCAAGAATTTCTTCTTCCACCGGTCCAAAGGAGCCCGTCTGTCTCCCCTTTTGCCTCACCCGACAAAAGACCAGCTAAGAAGCTAAAGCAAAGCAGACAGGGGGGGCATCCCCCTGGCACACCCAGAGCCCGCCAACCTGGAGCTCCGGAGGACCCATGACAGAAAGATGAAGTTTTTTTTTGATCACATCTATGCGGTCTGAACATCTCAGGTTCAGTGTTTTTGTTCTGGTTTTAGTTTTATTCCCCTTGGTTTTTTCTTTTTACTTGCTGGCTCCCTCCCACACCTACTAACACCCAAGGATATACCCAGAGGTCCATCTACCGTGTACTGACGCTACTCGGTTGCCCAAGGGGGGAGCAGGGGCATACACCCCCACTCAGCCTGACACCTGGAAGGCCCCTCAAACATGCCCATCTACCTGAGAGGTGAAAAGGCCCGACACATCTGACTGCAGAATACACTTCTCAAGCAACATACGGATGGACTGAACAGAGGGAGGCACTTCCCCTGACATACCCGGGAACGTGCACCTTGCAGCTAAGATCAATGAGATCCAGACTTTACGATTGAGTGGTAATGCTGTAAACTAGCATATCCTTACCTATCTAGCCTTGTTTTGCTTTTATTTTTTTATTTATTTATTTTATTTTATTCTGCGTTACTTATTTTATTTCATTTTATATATTTTATTTTTTTTATTACATTTTTCGCCCTACGGTCTTGCCCTCCTCTGACGGTATACAAGGTTTACGCCTAGGATTAAGAGTCTAGAATGCACGAATTCACTTTTAGGTGAAGTTTGAGATTCCTCCGGGGGGGGGGGGGGGGCGGGTGGCCGGTGGCCGGGACGGGATATGGATCCCCAAAATTGATTGGGGTGATACCCTGTCTGAGGTGCGCCGGCTGGCGCCCTCCTGTCCTCACTAATTGGAGGAGTATTCGGTTGTTCTGTTGATTAGCACTTATAATACGGTGCAGAATGGTTTGATATAGCACGTTTTTTGTTTAAACTCAATTGCAGAAAAGTGGCCGCGGGCCTCCCCCACCTCCGCCACTACAGTTACATTTTTTTGCTTGTTTTGTATTCTCATTATCCCCTGTACCAGGACTGGTACTGAGGGGTAATTCACTCCTGTCTCACTCTCCATACCGAGATTGACACAGGATATCCCTGCTGCTACCTCCCACTACCCCACAAGGTACACCCAGGGAGACCTTAGTCCCTGGTTAGTACTCCTAATCAGACCTCACGGATAGAATATCTATTCGAAGGCAGTATAACATAATCTTCTCCTTCTCTGTTTTCTCCCTTCCACTACTCTTCCCTTTATCTTTCTCCTAACTGGTAGATCTATACGCGTGGGTAGACATCACTTGAAAGAATACCATACTGTAATAACATATCTCCTGTACAGTGTCTTCCATAGGTACCGGGTCTCCGAATCTGTCCAGGGCGGTGCAATGGCATACTCATCGATGGGCCACTGCCCCACAGTGATATCTCACAATGTCAGAGGTCTGAATACCCCTGAAAAACGGATCGCCCTCCTAAGGGAGCTCAAGAAAGGTAGGCCTCACTTCGCCTTCTTGCAAGAGACGCACTTTAGAACAAGCAATGTACCCAGGCTCACTGATTCCTATTTCACTACAGTATATCACGCTACCAATGACTCGGCTAAGTCGAAGGGGGTCTCTATACTAATTAGCAGAGAGGCCAACTTTGAGCTGACGGACAAACTGATAGACCCTGAAGGGAGGTTTATCTTCCTGAAGGGGAAATACTACGGGGTACCAACGACATTGGCTAATGTATATTTCCCGAATACCTCACACCTGACTTTTTGCAGACGGGTAATGGGGGAGCTTGGAGTGTTTGGCTCGGGACGCATAATCCTGGGCGGGGACTTCAACCTCCCCCTGAACCCTCTAACTGACACATCGACAGGCACATCATACATTAGATACAGAGTACTGAAGAGCCTGAAATCAATTTTGTCCTCGATGCATCTGGTGGATACCTGGAGATATCTTCACCCAGATGGGAAGGACTTTACTTTCTATTCTGCCCCCCATGCCAGGTACTCAAGAATTGATTACATTTTCATTTCACGAAAGGACCTACATCTAGTGGAAAGGGCAAACATTGGTATACAATCCTTCTCGGATCACGCCCCCGTCTCTCTTTCACTGGCCTCTGATGTACCCACACATAGGAGACAGTCTTGGCGACTGAATTCCTCGCTTCTGACAGACTGTGAATTATTGCCAAAACTCACCAAGCAATTGCAAGAATTTTTTAGCTTTAATTCAATACCAGAGACAGACCCCTTGATGACATGGGAGGCTCACAAATGTTACATGCGAGGGGAATTGATGAGGGCGGGAGCTAAGCGAAAGAGGGACAGGGAAAAACAGATCTCAAAATTAGTAGATAGAATCTCGCAACTAGAACTACAACATAAGCAATCCCTCACCAAACAGACGGCGACTGAACTACTTGACACCCGAAAAGCCCTACAACAAATATTAGATGCCACCACTAAACGGTTCCTGTTTTTCAGGAAAAAAATATATTACGAACACGGGGACAAAACAGGCAAATTCTTAGCCAGAGCCCTAAAAGACCCCCGCCTTAGCAACAACATTAAGGGTATACGAAACAAACAGGGAACGTTAGATCAGACGGATGAGCAGATTGCACAACATTTCCACTCCTACTACTCCAATCTCTATAACCTACCGAACCCTCACAAACCACCCGACATGCAAGGAACCAGAACACAAGCAATTCATGAATACTTGCGCGGGGCAGAAATGCCCACGCTACACACCACTGACACTGAACTCCTTGAACGGCCCATTGAGGAAATAGAAGTTAAAGCGGCAATAAAAGATATGAAGAATGGGAAAAGCCCGGGCCCTGATGGCTTCTCCTCTATATATTATAAGACCTTCCTAGACAACCTGACTGGCCCACTTCTAAAAGCTCTAAATTCATTTGCTACACCCAGGGAAGTCCCCCCGATGTTCCTTGGGGCACACATAACAGTCCTGCCCAAACCAAACAAAGACCCAGAACACTGCCCTAGCTATAGACCAATTTCGTTACTGAACCTTGATGTTAAAATCCTGACCAAAATATTAGCAAACAGACTTAAACCACTACTACACACCATCATAGGCCCAGAGCAGGCAGGGTTTATGCCAGGCAGAGAGGCAAAAGACAATGTAACAAAGGCACTAAACCTTATACATGCAGCTAGGGAACGAAAGATCGAGGGCCTTCTTCTGTCTACAGACGCGGAGAAGGCCTTCGATCGAGTAGCATGGGACTACATGTTGGCAACGTGCGAACATGTTGGCCTTGGTACCCGCATGATGAATTGGATCTCGGCGATATACCAAAACCCATCAGCAAAACTACGAATAAATGGAACCCTGTCCGAAACGATAAAAATAACCAATGGTACAAGACAAGGGTGTCCCCTCTCGCCAATCCTCTTCATCATCTCGTTGGAACCTTTCATTAGGAAAGTGAAGTTATCACCAGATATTGAGGGTTTCTGGGTGGGTCAACGGGAATTTAAAATCGCTGCATACGCCGATGATTTGCTATTTTTCCTAACGAAACCCCTCACGTCAATTCCCACACTGCTAAGGGAGTTCACGGTGTACGGGTACGTCTCCTATCTAAAGATCAATTATACGAAGTCTGAGGCGATGAATATCACCATGACAGAGGATACACTACATAGCGCACAACTAAATAGCACCTTCAAATGGGTATCCTCTGCCATGAAGTACCTCGGCGTATGGCTAACCCCACAGATATCTCAAATCTTTGAGAGGAATTTCCCACCCATGCTCAAAATCATAAGACAAGATTTGCTGTCCTGGCATACTAACAAACATTTCTCATGGTTCGGGAGGGCAGCCATCTGTAAGATGTCAATATTGCCCAGAGTGCTGTATTTATTCCGGACCTTACCGGTCCTGATTCCACAGTGCTTTTTCAAAACCCTACAAACAATCCAGCTTGAATTTGTTTGGGCACACAAGCGCCCGAGAATCAAATTTGAGTTAATGACTAGGGCGAAAGAAAGAGGGGGAATGGGCCTGCCCGACTACAAACAATATTATCACGCCTCACATATGACCAGAATCCTGGATTGGCATTGCCACCAGGACACTAAAGACTGGGTCCCCCTAGAAAATGAGTTAAGCCCGATTCCCCTGAGGTTCTCCCCATGGGTTTCGATGAAAAATTACCCACCGACTCTGCGACAACACCCCCTTCTGAACACCACCCTATCTATATTCCACTCAATCATTAAAAAGACAAACGTATCTTCACCCTTAAGCCCCTTGACACCACTTAAAGACAACCCGGACTTTCCACCAGGGGTAGCGAACCGTGCGTTACAGAAACAAGACGAGAATACACCTTTGCTTACCAGCCACTGTTTTGAGAACGTCCTTATTAAGGACTACCAGAAACTGAAAGGAGAGGCCCATGTGCAGGATATGCCCCTATGGACATACTTCCAGATACGAAGTTATGTAAACGATGCACGACGCAAAATGCACTTTACTAGACAAATGACAGATATGGAATCAGTGTGCCTGGAGGGGGCCCCAATACCCAAAGCCACCTCCTTAGCATATGCCTGGCTCCAGGCCTCAGCACCGCACGCCCTGGACAGATTTCGGAAGAAGTGGTCGGAGGAACTTAACATAGAAATAACAGACACACAATGGCAAAAAGCCTGTATACTAGCACATAAATGCTCCTTGAGCACCAGAATGCAGGAAACTGCGTATAAATTGCTTACACATTGGTATGCCACTCCGGTCAAGTTACATAAGTGGTTCCCCCAAACCTCGGATCTTTGCTGGCGATGTGGACAAGACAAAGGTACGGTCCTACACATCTGGTGGCATTGTCCTCTTATCACACGATTCTGGGAAAAAGTGGTTACAATCATTCGCCATGTCACTGATACCTCGTTGAAGCTGGATGCGGCCGGTTGCCTCCTCCATGTTACCAACTTCTCACTCTCCAAATACAAGAAATCCCTGTCCAAACATATGCTTAATGCGGCTAAAACGCTCATACCATTATACTGGAAATCTACTGGGGTCCCCTCTGTTAAAGAGTGGCTTCATAGGATAGGGGACATATGTAACATGGAGGAGACAAGGGCCCAGTCCAATGATGATGCGGATGGATACCACAAAACCTGGGCCCCTTGGGTTGCTTTTAGATTTTCTGAAGAATATGAGAAACTTAACCTACCCAACCTTGGCTGAAAAATAACACCCCACCTTTGGGGAGGTATGTGAACAAACTGCCCATCAGGCAAAAACTTAGATGGAGAACCGAATTACAGATATAACTGAAATGTACCCCAATACTTAGGCTACCATATATGACTACCAACCCTCTATTTCTCTCCTCTCTGTCCCATACATCTAACTACTCTCTTCCTTTCTCTCACCTTTCCTATACTCATCTATATATCTTGACATTAAATGTCACCTGTTTCAATCTTACTCGCCACCATTTGGCTGACATAGAATGTAATCATAACGAGACCAATATGAAAACTAGACATGTGATCTGAGCATTGAATGATATAACGAAAAGGCCTCTTTAGACCACTCACAGAAAATGTTGAATGTTAATTTGTTTTGAATCTTAATTGTTCCTGGTTTATTATTGACTGCCAACACAAAAAATGTACAGACAGGATTGTACCTGTCTTCAAGTTGTGCGATCACCTGTACTGTAACTTACCTTCAATAAACCTTTTGAATGTAAAAAAAAAAAAAAAGGTCCTGATTGGCGTCAAAAGTGCAAAACATTAATTTACAAGTTGGTATAATGGAAAGTACAATTACCACCATAAATTGTGTGGTTGGGCCACAATCTACATCTATAATGTGGGCTCACCTGGATCGGTAGTGCGTTATTAAATGGACCGAGCGCCTATGGGGTAGTATATGTTGGTTTGACACAAACCAATGATTGCCCAGGATAAGCAGGAAATAGGCTAGGTATCCAGAGAGTTAGCACATCGGGTCCAGGAGCTGCTGGTTGGTGTATTCAAACCAGGAATCTGTAAAATGTATAAAGGGGTATTGGAGAGCCTGGTAACAAGAGGGACGACTCCGGTGATGGGGGAAAGGATGCAGCCTTTTCTAAATAGGTACCCGGACAGGGCCGCGGCAGTATTGATTGGGGAAGGCTTCAAGTATGGGTTTCAGATTCCTTATGCGCTGAAGGTTATTCCCCCTATGGCCAATAATTTGAGATCGGCATTGCAGCACCCAGTGGTGGTATCTGAAAAATTGGCCAAGGAGGTGGCTTTGGGTCGCATGGCGGGGCCATTTGCGGAGAAACCGTTAGCTGATTTAGTGGTGTCCCCGTTGGGGGTGGTCCCCAAAAAAGAACCGAATAAGTTTCGATTGATCCATCATTTATCGCTCCCCAAAGGGGGCTCGGTAAATGATTTCATTGACCCTGAGGCCTGTACATCTTTTGATGCCGTGGTCCGTTGGGTGCGACGGTATGGGAAAGGGGCACTGATGACAAAATCGGATTTCGGTGTTTAGTCGGCGTTTAGACTTCTGCCTGTTCACCCGGCCAGTTTTAGGTTGCTGGGTTGTTGTTGGCAAGAAAAGTTTTATGTGGATAGGTGTTTGCCCATGGGTTGTTCTATCTCATGTGCCATGTTTGAAGCATTTAGCTCCTTTTTAGAGTGGGTGGTCAGGGACGTCACGGGCAATGAATCCGTCATCCATTATTTGGATGATTTTCTCTGCGTGGGCCCTCCTTCTTCCAATGTGTGTGCGATACTGTTGTCCACGTTGCAGCACATTGTGGAGAGATTTCGGGTGCCTTTGGCAGCTGATAAGACGGAGGGACCACGGACGGAGCTGAGCTTCTTGGGTATAGTAATCGATTCCATGGCAATGGACTGCAGGTTACCGGAAGAGAAGCTCAGAGACTTGCAAAAAGAGATCAGGGAGATACATGGGTGCAAGAAGGTGCAGCTGCGTACATTGCAATCTCTGTTAGGTAAATTGAACTTCGCGTGCAGGATCATTCCTATGGGGAGAATTTTTTGTCGTCGGATGTCATCTGCCACGGCGGGGGTGAAGGCTCCCACGCATTACATTCGGCTGAGGAAGGAACATAGGGATCTGATCTGCAGGTATGGTGTCAATTTTTGGCGGAGTTTAACGGTAGGTCGGTGTGGATGTTTGGCCCGGTGAGCAACTTTGACATGGAGTTGGTGACAGACGCAGCTGGATCTACTGGATATGGGGCGTACTTCCAGGGACGGTGGAGTGCGGAACCATGGCCACAGGCGTGGGTTGAGGCTGGCTTTCTGCGGAATTTGGTGCTCCTGGAACTTTTTCCGGTAGTATTAGCACTGGAATTGTGGGGCGAGTCCTGCCGCAATTTAAAATTGTGCTTGAATTGCGACAACATGGGGATAGTGCATGGGGGTAGTCATCAATAGCATGTCGGTGTCTTCACAACCTGTCATTCGGCTGATGCGACAGTTGGTGTTTCACTGCTTGCAATTAAATGTCTTTCTTTATGCTGTGCATATTCCGGGAGTTGAAAATACATTGGCTGATTCTCTGTCTCGCTTCCAGTGGGACAAGTTCAGGGTTCTGGCGCCGAAGGCACAGAAGGTGGGCGTTCCTTGCCCGGGCTGGATATGGGATTTGGCACTAGAGTCGCCGCGGGATGGATACAGCGGTCGGTAAGTACGTCCACGTGGGCAGCGTACCAGAAGGTGTGGAGCGAGTGGGGTGCGTTGCTGCGAGAGGCAGGGGTTGGTAAGTATGAGTCGTCAGGGCATCTTCTAGTGCTGAGCCGAACACCCCCGGGTTCGGTTCGCACCAGAACCTTCGAACTGACCGAAAGTTTGTGCGAATTTTCGAACCCTATACGTTATAATGGACGCAAACTTTCGAAATCAAAAGTGCTAATTACAACGGCCAATATGCATGTTAATGTCATAAAACAGGTTTGGGGACCCGGGTCCTGCCCCAGGGGACATATATCAATGCAAAAAGTACTTTTAAAAACTAAAGTTTTTTCGGGAGCAGTCATTTTAATGATGCATAAAGTGAAAAAAAAAGTGAAATTTTCCTTTAAATATGGTACCTGGGGGGTGTCTAAAGTATGCCTGTGAAGTGGCATGTGTTTCCCGTGTTTAGAACTGTCCTTGCACAAAATGACATTTGTAAAGGAAAAAAAGAAGCCATTTAAAACCACTTGCGGCTTTAATGTCATGTCTTGGCCTGGCCGCCATATGGCTGAAAATCCTTGAGAAAAATGGCATGGCTACCCCATCACCCCCCCCCCCCCCCACCCCAGCCCCTTTGGGTCTTGTATGGATATTAAGGGGGACCCCGCACCCAAAATAAAACCCTATACCTACAACCCTATATACTCTGAACAGCAGTATATAGGTGGTGCAAACAAGACACGGACTGTAGGTTTGTTCTTAAGTAGAATCTGAACAGGTACATTATGAAGTGTAGCTCCATCCCAAAAAAATCTATTTTTAAGCTTTTTGGAGAACATAGGGAGGGGTTATCACCCCTGTAACATTTGCTGTCTTTGCACATCTGTTCAGAACATGTCACCTCACTTTCCGTCCCAATGACAAATGTTTTTGGAAAAGTGGGGTTTGAATTGAAACAAGGATTGGTGATAAAGCATCAGTAGAGAGGAGATACCTTTTTCCCAAATTAAATCTAACAGGATAGAATTTCCCTTCCTAGGGGTAGATTTCCTCTCACTTCCTGTTTTCTCTTTCCGTTTGCAAGTAGGAGTCGTTTGTAAGTTGGATGTTTGAAAGTAGGGGCCTGCCGTATATACTCTGCAGAAATTTGCCCTATTAGATGTTGGTGTAGCCACAAGACTGGTGGGCACAGGAATGGGCCCTGCTGTGAGTTAATAGATCAAGATTTGTACTTGCATGCACCTGTTGAACCGGGCAGAAAAATTGGGCCTTTGGTGGTGGTGGTGGTGGTGGTGGTGGACGGTGTTGCCACAAGACTGTAAGCCCTCACAGTTACTCTTGGTGGGCGCAGGAATGGGCCCTGCTGTGAGTTATTAGATCAAGATTTGTAATTGCATGCACCTGTTGAACAGGGCAGAAAAATTGGGCCTTTGGTGGTGGTGGTGGTGGTGGTGGTGGACGGTGTTGCCACAAGACTGTAAGCCCTCACAGTTACTCTTGGTGGGCGCAGGAATGGGCCCTGCTGTGAGTTATTAGATCAAGATTTGTAATTGCATGCACCTGTTGAACAGGGCAGAAAAATTGGGCCTTTGGCGGTGGTGGTGGACGGTGTTGCCACAAGACTGTAGGCCCTCATAGTTACTCTTGGTGGGGCGCAGGAATGGGCCCTGCTGTGAACTATTAGATCAAGATTTGTAATTACACGCCCCTGTTAAACAGGGGCTGAAAAATTGTGCCTTAGGCATTGGTGCTGGTGACACAACACTGCAACCCCTCACAGATACTGTACTCTTAGCACAGCAATGAGACCTGTTGCAAAGCATTGCCTAAAAATTGTAATTACACGCCCCAACAGGGGCTGAAAAATTGTGCCTTAAGCACTGGTGCCACAACACTGCAACCCCTCACAGATACTGTACTTGGAGCACAGCAGTCACACCTGTTGCGAAGCATCTTTTAAAAAATTGTAATTACACGCCCCTGTTAAACAGGGGCTGAAAAATTGTGCCTTAGGCATTGGTGCTGGTGCCACAACACTGCAACCCCTCACAGATACTGTACTTGGACCACAGCAGTCACACCTGTTGCGAAGCATTTTTTTAAAAAAATTGTAATTACACGCCCCTGTTAAACAGGGGCTGAAAAATTGTGCCTTAGGCATTGGTGCTGGTGCCACAACACTGCAACCCCTCACAGACACTGTACTCTTAGCACAGCAATGAGACCTGTTGCAAAGCATTGCCTAAAAATTGTAATTACACGCCCCAACAGGGGCTGAAAAATTGTGCCTTAGGCACTGGTGCTGGTGCCACAACACTGCAACCCCTCACAGATACTGTACTTGGAGCACAGCAGTCACACCTGTTGCGAAGCATTTTTTAAAAAAAATTGTAATTACACGCCCCTGTTAAACAGGGGCTGAAAAATTGTGCCTTAGGCATTGGTGCTGGTGCCACAACACTGCAACCCCTCACAGACACTGTACTCTTAGCACAGCAATGAGACCTGTTGCAAAGCATTGCCTAAAAAAATTGTAATTACACGCCCCAACAGGGGCTGAAAAATTGTGCCTTAGGCACTGGTGCTGGTGCCATAACACTGCAACCCCTCACAGGTACTGTACTTGGAGCACAGCAGTCACACGTGTTGCGAAGCTTTTTTTTTAAAAAAAATTGTAAGTACACGCCCCTGTTATACAGGGGCTGAAAAATTGTGCCTTAGGCACTGGTGTGGTGGCATGGATCATTGAGGAGGAGGAAGAGGATAGTCAGTGAACATAACAGGACAGTCACTCAGCATCAGCATAGGCAGTCTTGAAGGGATGTGACATTATAAATTATTCCGTTATATCCGCTTCAGGTGCCTGGTAGCTGGTGGTGATCCAAGACTGATTCATTTTGATGAAGGTCAGTCGATCAACCGAGTCGGTGGACAGGCGCACCCTATGATCGGTGACAAATCCTCCAGCAGCACTGAATGTGCGTTCGGAAAGAACGCTGGAGGCAGGACAGGCCAGTAGCTCAATTGCATACTGTGCAAGCTCTGGCCAGTGATCCATCCTCAGGACCCAGTAAGCCAGAGGATTTTCGGTGGGAAAGGTGTCCAAGTCTAACCTTGCCCCAAGATATTCCTGCACCATGTATATCAGACGCTGGCGATGGTTGCTGGAACCGATCATACCTTGGGGCTGCGTGCTAAAAAATTGTCTGAACGCATCGGTCAGACGTCCACCTTCCCCACCGCTCCTTCTGCTACTGACCGAAGCCTCAGCAACTCGACGTCCAGGACCAGGAGTTTGTAACCTCCCAGTTTCTGGGAACTGCACAGACCTTTCTTCAAGGCCTCCCTGTGATGTCTCATCCTCTGCTCCCTCTGCGACGGCAAGATAAGGTCCGCAACCTTACCCTTGTACCGTGGATCAAGGAGAGTGGCCAGCCAGTAATGGTCCCTCTTCTTGATCCGAAGAACACGAGGATCCTTCCGCAGGCTTTTCAGGATCAGGGAGGCCATGCAGCGTAGGTTAGCTGAGGCATTCGGTCCGGAGTCTTCTGGGTCACTGAGGATGACATGATCGCCAGCCACCTCCTCCCAGCCACGTACAAGTCCACTGGTTTGTTGGGACTGTACATCATCCCTAAAAGACTGCTGCTGCTGATGCTGAGTGCCAGGCTCCACCTCCATGCTCCCACAATCCTCCTCCTCCTCCTCCTCCTCCTCCTCATCCTCATCCTCTTCCTGTGTGATGGGTGGGACAGAAGGAACACTGTCCGGATAAAGGGGGCCTTGAGAGGCAAGGAAGTCCTCCTCTTCCTGCCTCTGTTCTGCCTCAAGTGCCCTGTCCATTATCCCACGCAGCGTATGCTCCAACAGGTGGACAAGAGGTACAGTGTCACTGATGCATGCACTGTCACTGCTCACCATCCTCGTGGCCTCCTCAAATGGTGAGAGGACAGTGCATGCATCCCTGATCATGCTCCACTGACGTGGGGGAAAAAAAACAAGCTCCCCTGACCCTGTCCTGGTGCCGTAGTCGCAAAGGTACTCATTGATGGCCCTCTGCTGCGTGTGCAGTCGCTGCAGCATGGCCAACGTTGAGTTCCACCTGGTGGGCATGTCACATATTAGGCGGTTCTTGGGCAGGTTCAGCTCCTTTTGCAGCTCAGTCAGCCGAGCACTGGCATTATAAGATCGGCGGAAATGCACACAGACTTTCCTGGCCTGCCTCAGGACATCCTGTAAGCCTGGGAACCTGCCCAAGAACCGCTGCACCACCAGGTTGAGGACGGGAGCCATACAGGGCACATGGGTGAGCTGCCCCTGTCGCAGGGCGGAGAGGAGGTTGGTGCCATTGTCAGAAACGACCATTCCTGGCTTAAGCTGGCGTGGCGTCAACCACCTCTCGGCCTGCCCCTGCAGAGCTGCCAGAACCTCTGGCCCAGTGTGGCTCCTGTCCCCCAAACACACCAGCGCAAGCACGGCATGGCATCTTTTTGCCTGCGTACTTGCGTAGCCCCTTGTACGCCTACGGAGCACCGCTGGTTCCGAGGACAGAGCACTGGAGGAAGAAGAAGAGGAGGGGGGGTGGAGGAGAGAGGTGTGTCACAACCAGTAGCAGTAGTAGCATTTTGGAGGCGTGGTGGCGGAACAACCTCCAACACTACTGCACCTTGTCCTGCATCCCTCCCAGCTGCCAATAGAGTGACCCAATGGGCCGTGAAAGAAAGGTAACGTCCCTGTCCATGCCTGCTGGACCATGAGTCAGCGGTAATATGCACCTTACCGCTGACCGCCCTGTCCAGCGAGGCATGGACATTGCCTTCCACATGCCGGTAGAGAGACGGAATCGCCTTCCGTGAGAAAAAGTGGCGTTTGGGAACCTGCCACTGAGGAACCGCACATTGAACAAACTCACGGAAGGGGGCCGAGTCTACCAACTGAAAAGGCAGCAGTTGAAGTGCTAGCAATTTAGCCAAGCTAGCATTCAACCGCTGGGCATGTGGATGGCTGGGAGTGTACTTCTTTCGACGGTCCAGCAGCTGGGGCAGGGAAATTTGCCTGCTACAATCGGACGTCGGTGTACTGCAAGTACTTGGTTGTGACACACCTAATTCTACACCTTCAGTCCTCTCAGAGCAGCTTTCAGAGAGGACTGAAGATGTAGTGGGGATGGAGATCCCAGCTGATGAGGAGCAAGGAGAGGTCCGCTTAGTTCTTTGGTGTGGGTCTTTTATGTGTGCTTGCCAACGAGCTGCATGGCAGGTCGACATATGTCTGCTCATGCTTGTGGTGCCCAAGCGGCTGATGTTTTGGCCACGCGAGATACGCTTGAGACAAATATTGCAAATAGCAGTGGTGCGATCTGATGCACTCGTCTCAAAAAAGGCCCACACCAAAGAACTTTTCTGATAACGTGCAGAGGCAGCGCCCTGCACAGGCGGAGCTCTGCGGTGTTGTACAGTTGCTGTGCTGGCCTCTAGCTGGCCTCCAGGGGGCATCCTGCCTCGTTGGACATGTGACGCCGCATCCTCCTCCTCCTCGTCCTCCTCCTCATCCTCTCTCCCTTCAGGCACCCACGTGGAGTCAGTGACCTCATCATCCCCTCCCTCTTCACCACTAGAGCAAACCTGGCAGTAAGCTGCAGCTGGTGGAACAGTACTGCCAGATTGCTATCCTTCAGCATCCCCTCTCTCTGCGCGCACACTACTGACTTCCTCAAGCTGGGTATCATCATCCGAGCCTTCGAATCGTTGGGCATCCTCCTGGAGCATGTACCCAACACTGTGCTCAAAGAGTTCGGGAGACTCCTCAGGAGGACATGGTGGGTCTAGGGAAGGGGTGGCTGATGATGCCATTGAGTACGCGTTGGCAGCTGCTCTGCCAGTACCCTGAGCCTGGGTGAGAGAGGATGAGAGGATGAGGAGGGCTTGGTCATCCATTCTACCAAGCCTTCAGCATGATGCGGCTCCACATGTCCAGCTGCCGAAAACAAATACGCGCGTGTCCCATGGACACGTGCTGATGACGATGCACGACCACGTCCACGGCCACGTCCACTAGAAACAGAGCCTGCCTGCCCTGTGTTCTTGCCTCTGCACGCTCTGCCTCCCCTTGGCGGTCATCCAGCCATTGTAGTCGGTAGTCCTGTGGGTGCTGCTGAGAAGAAAATATAGGAGCTCTGTGTGATGCCACTAACACACTAGAAGTCCTAGGGGTGATTCTGCAAAGAAAATATAGGAGCTCTGTGTGATGCCACTAACACACTAGAAGTCCTGTGGGTGCTGCTGAGAAGAAAATATAGGAGCTCTGTGTGATGCCACTAACACACTAGAAGTCCTATGGGTGCTTCTGCAAAGAAAATATAGGAGCTCTGTGTGATGCCACTAACACACTAGAAGTCCTGTGGGTGCTGCTGAGAAGAAAATATAGGAGCTCTGTGTGATGCCACTAACACACTAGAAGTCCTATGGGTGCTTCCTGCAAAGAAAATATAGGAGCTCTGTGTGATGCCACTAACACACTAGAAGTCCTGTGGGTGCTGCTGAGAAGAAAATATAGGAGCTCTGTGTGATGCCACTAACACACTAGAAGTCCTGTGGGTGCTGCTGAGAAGAAAATATAGGAGCTCTGTGTGATGCCACTAACACACTAGAAGTCCTATGGGTGCTTCTGGGAAGAAAATATAGGAGCTCTGTGTGATGCCACTAACACACTAGAAGTCCTGTGGGTGCTGCTGAGAAGAAAATATAGGAGCTCTGTGTGATGCCACTAACACACTAGAAGTCCTATGGGTGCTTCTGGGAAGAAAATATAGGAACTCTGTGTGATGCCACTAACACACTAGAAGTCCTGTGGGTGCTGCTGAGAAGAAAATATAGGAGCTCTGTGTGATGCCACTAACACACTAGAAGTCCTATAAGTGCTTCTGCAAAGAAAATATAGGAGCTCTGTGTGATGCCACTAACACACTAGAAGTCCTGTGGGTGCTGCTGAGAAGAAAATATAGGAGCTCTGTGTGATGCCACTAACACACTAGAAGTCCTATGGGTGCTTCTGCAAAGAAAATATAGGAGCTCTGTGTGATGCCACTAAAACACTAGAAGTCCTGTGGGTGCTGCTGAGAAGAAAATATAGGAGCTCTGTGTGATGCCACTAACATACTAGAAGTCCTGTGGGTGCTGCTGAGAAGAAAATATAGGAGCTCTGTGTGATGCCACTAACACACTAGAAGTCCTATGGGTGCTTCTGGGAAGAAAATATAGGAGCTCTGTGTGATGCCACTAACACACAATTGAAGTCCTATGGGTGCTTCTGGGAAGAAAATATAGGAGCTCTGTGTGATGCCACTAACACTAGAAGTCCTATGGGTGCTTCTGGGAAGAAAATATGGGAGCTCTGTGTGATGCCACTAACACACAATTGAAGTCCTATGGGTGCTTCTGGGAAGAAAATATAGGAGCTCTGTGTGATGCCACTAACACACTAGAAGTCCTATGGGTGCTTCTGGGAAGAAAATATAGGAGCTCTGTGTGATGCCACTAACACACTAGAAGTCCTATGGGTGCTTCTGGGAAGAAAATATGGGAGCTCTGTGTGATGCCACTAACACACTAGAAGTCCTATGGGTGCTTCTGGGAAGAAAATATAGGAACTCTGTGTGATGCCACTAACACACTAGAAGTCCTATGGGTGCTTCTGGGAAGAAAATATAGGAACTCTGTGTGATGCCACTAACACAGTACAAGTCCTATGGGTGCTTCTGGGAAGAAAATATAGGAACTCTGTGTGATGCCACTAACACAGTACAAGTCCTATGGGTGCTTCTGGGAAGAAAATATAGGAACTCTGTGTGATGCCACTAACACAGTAGAAGTCCTATGGGTGCTTCTGGGAAGAAAATATAGGAACTCTGTGTGATGCCACTAACACACTAGAAGTCCTATGGGTGCTTCTGGGAAGAAAATATAGGAACTCTGTGTGATGCCACTAACACAGTACAAGTCCTATGGGTGCTTCTGGGAAGAAAATATAAGAACTCTGTGTGATGCCACTAACACAGTAGAAGTCCTATGGGTGCTTCTGGGAAGAAAATATGGGAGCTCTGTGTGATGCCACTAACACACTAGAAGTCCTATGGGTGCTTCTGGGAAGAAAATATGGGAGCTCTGTGTGATGCCACTAACACACTAGAAGTCCTATGGGTGCTTCTGGGAAGAAAATATAGGAACTCTGTGTGATGCCACTAACACAGTACAAGTCCTATGGGTGCTTCTGGGAAGAAAATATAGGAACTCTGTGTGATGCCACTAACACACTAGAAGTCCTATGGGTGCTTCTGGGAAGAAAATATAGGAACTCTGTGTGATGCCACTAACACACTAGAAGTCCTATGGGTGCTTCTGGGAAGAAAATATAGGAACTCTGTGTGATGCCACTAACACAGTACAAGTCCTATGGGTGCTTCTGGGAAGAAAATATAGGAACTCTGTGTGATGCCACTAACACAGTACAAGTCCTATGGGTGCTTCTGGGAAGAAAATATAGGAACTCTGTGTGATGCCACTAACACACTAGAAGTCCTATGGGTGCTTCTGGGAAGAAAATATAGGAACTCTGTGTGATGCCACTAACACAGTACAAGTCCTATGGGTGCTTCTGGGAAGAACATATAGGAACTCTGTGTGATGCCACTAACACAGTACAAGTCCTATGGGTGCTTCTGGGAAGAAAATATAGGAACTCTGTGTGATGCCACTAACACAGTACAAGTCCTATGGGTGCTTCTGGGAAGAAAATATAGGAACTCTGTGTGATGCCACTAACACAGTACAAGTCCTATGGGTGCTTCTGGGAAGAAAATATAGGAACTCTGTGTGATGCCACTAACACAGTACAAGTCCTATGGGTGCTTCTGGGAAGAAAATATAGGAACTCTGTGTGATGCCACTAACACAGTACAAGTCCTATGGGTGCTTCTGGGAAGAAAATATAGGAACTCTGTGTGATGCCACTAACACAGTACAAGTCCTATGGGTGCTTCTGGGAAGAAAATATAGGAACTCTGTGTGATGCCACTAACACACTAGAAGTCCTATGGGTGCTTCTGGGAAGAAAATATAGGAACTCTGTGTGATGCCACTAACACAGTACAAGTCCTATGGGTGCTTCTGGGAAGAAAATATAGGAACTCTGTGTGATGCCACTAACACAGTACAAGTCCTATGGGTGCTTCTGGGAAGAAAATATAGGAAGTCTGTGTGATGCCACTAACACAGTACAAGTCCTATGGGTGCTTCTGGGAAGAAAATATAGGAACTCTGTGTGATGCCACTAACACACTAGAAGTCCTATGGGTGCTTCTGGGAAGAAAATATAGGAATTCTGTGTGATGCCACTAACACAGTACAAGTCCTATGGGTGCTTCTGGGAAGAAAATATAGGAACTCTGTGTGATGCCACTTACACACTAGAAGTCCTATGGGTGCTTCTGGGAAGAAAATATAGGAACTCTGTGTGATGCCACTAACACAGTACAAGTCCTATGGGTGCTTCTGGGAAGAAAATATAGGAACTCTGTGTGATGCCACTAACACAGTACAAGTCCTATGGGTGCTTCTGGGAAGAAAATATAGGAACTCTGTGTGATGCCACTAACACAGTACAAGTCCTATGGGTGCTTCTGGGAAGAAAATATAGGAACTCTGTGTGATGCCACTAACACAGTACAAGTCCTATGGGTGCTTCTGGGAAGAAAATATAGGAACTCTGTGTGATGCCACTAACACAGTACAAGTCCTATGGGTGCTTCTGGGAAGAAAATATAGGAACTCTGTGTGATGCCACTAACACAGTACAAGTCCTATGGGTGCTTCTGGGAAGAAAATATAGGAACTCTGTGTGATGCCACTAACACAGTACAAGTCCTATGGGTGCTTCTGGGAAGAAAATATAGGAACTCTGTGTGATGCCACTAACACACTAGAAGTCCTATGGGTGCTTCTGGGAAGAAAATATAGGAACTCTGTGTGATGCCACTAACACAGTACAAGTCCTATGGGTGCTTCTGGGAAGAAAATATAGGAACTCTGTGTGATGCCACTAACACAGTACAAGTCCTATGGGTGCTTCTGGGAAGAAAATATAGGAACTCTGTGTGATGCCACTAACACAGTACAAGTCCTATGGGTGCTTCTGGGAAGAAAATATAGGAACTCTGTGTGATGCCACTAACACAGTACAAGTCCTATGGGTGCTTCTGGGAAGAAAATATAGGAAGTCTGTGTGATGCCACTAACACAGTACAAGTCCTATGGGTGCTTCTGGGAAGAAAATATAGGAACTCTGTGTGATGCCACTAACACACTAGAAGTCCTATGGGTGCTTCTGGGAAGAAAATTTGGGAGCTCTGTGTGATGCCACTAACACACTAAAAGTCCTATGGGTGCTTCTGGGAAGAAAATATGGGAGCTCTGTGTGATGCCACTAACACACTAGAAGTCCTATGGGTGCTTCTGGGAAGAAAATATAGGAACTCTGTGTGATGCCACTAACACAGTACAAGTCCTATGGGTGCTTCTGGGAAGAAAATATAGGAACTCTGTGTGATGCCACTAACACACTAGAAGTCCTATGGGTGCTTCTGGGAAGAAAATATAGGAACTCTGTGTGATGCCACTTACACACTAGAAGTCCTATGGGTGCTTCTGGGAAGAAAATATAGGAACTCTGTGTGATGCCACTAACACAGTACAAGTCCTATGGGTGCTTCTGGGAAGAAAATATAGGAACTCTGTGTGATGCCACTAACACAGTACAAGTCCTATGGGTGCTTCTGGGAAGAAAATATAGGAAGTCTGTGTGATGCCACTAACACAGTACAAGTCCTATGGGTGCTTCTGGGAAGAAAATATAGGAACTCTGTGTGATGCCACTAACACACTAGAAGTCCTATGGGTGCTTCTGGGAAGAAAATATAGGAACTCTGTGTGATGCCACTTACACACTAGAAGTCCTATGGGTGCTTCTGGGAAGAAAATATAGGAACTCTGTGTGATGCCACTAACACAGTACAAGTCCTATGGGTGCTTCTGGGAAGAAAATATAGGAACTCTGTGTGATGCCACTAACACAGTACAAGTCCTATGGGTGCTTCTGGGAAGAAAATATAGGAAGTCTGTGTGATGCCACTAACACAGTACAAGTCCTATGGGTGCTTCTGGGAAGAAAATATAGGAACTCTGTGTGATGCCACTAACACACTAGAAGTCCTATGGGTGCTTCTGGGAAGAAAATTTGGGAGCTCTGTGTGATGCCACTAACACACTAGAAGTCCTATGGGTGCTTCTGGGAAGAAAATATGGGAGCTCTGTGTGATGCCACTAACACACTAGAAGTCCTATGGGTGCTTCTGGGAAGAAAATATAGGAACTCTGTGTGATGCCACTAACACAGTACAAGTCCTATGGGTGCTTCTGGGAAGAAAATATAGGAACTCTGTGTGATGCCACTAACACACTAGAAGTCCTATGGGTGCTTCTGGGAAGAAAATATAGGAACTCTGTGTGATGCCACTTACACACTAGAAGTCCTATGGGTGCTTCTGGGAAGAAAATATAGGAACTCTGTGTGATGCCACTAACACAGTACAAGTCCTATGGGTGCTTCTGGGAAGAAAATATAGGAACTCTGTGTGATGCCACTAACACAGTACAAGTCCTATGGGTGCTTCTGGGAAGAAAATATAGGAACTCTGTGTGATGCCACTAACACAGTACAAGTCCTATGGGTGCTTCTGGGAAGAAAATATAGGAACTCTGTGTGATGCCACTAACACAGTACAAGTCCTATGGGTGCTTCTGGGAAGAACATATAGGAACTCTGTGTGATGCCACTAACACAGTAGAAGTCCTATGGGTGCTTCTGGGAAGAAAATATAGGAACTCTGTGTGATGCCACTAACACAGTACAAGTCCTATGGGTGCTTCTGGGAAGAAAATATAGGAACTCTGTGTGATGCCACTAACACAGTACAAGTCCTATGGGTGCTTCTGGGAAGAAAATATAGGAACTCTGTGTGATGCCACTAACACAGTACAAGTCCTATGGGTGCTTCTGGGAAGAAAATATAGGAACTCTGTGTGATGCCACTAACACACTAGAAGTCCTATGGGTGCTTCTGGGAAGAAAATATAGGAGCTCTGTGTGATGCCACTAACACAGTACAAGTCCTATGGGTGCTTCTGGGAAGAAAATATAGGAACTCTGTGTGATGCCACTAACACAGTACAAGTCCTATGGGTGCTTCTGGGAAGAAAATATAGGAACTCTGTGTGATGCCACTAACACAGTACAAGTCCTATGGGTGCTTCTGGGAAGAAAATATAGGAAGTCTGTGTGATGCCACTAACACAGTACAAGTCCTATGGGTGCTTCTGGGAAGAAAATATAGGAACTCTGTGTGATGCCACTAACACAGTACAAGTCCTATGGGTGCTTCTGGGAAGAAAATATAGGAACTCTGTGTGATGCCACTAACACAGTACAAGTCCTATGGGTGCTTCTGGGAAGAAAATATAGGAACTCTGTGTGATGCCACTAACACAGTACAAGTCCTATGGGTGCTTCTGGGAAGAAAATATAGGAAGTCTGTGTGATGCCACTAACACAGTACAAGTCCTATGGGTGCTTCTGGGAAGAAAATATAGGAACTCTGTTTGATGCCACTAACACACTAGAAGTCCTGTGGGTGCTGCTGCGAAGAAAATATAGGAGCTCTGTGTGATGCCACTAACACACTAGAAGTCCTATGGGTGCTTCCTGCAAAGAAAATATAGGAGCTCTGTGTGATGCCACTAACACACTAGAAGTCCTATGGGTGCTTCTGAGAAGAAAATATAGGAGCTCTGTGTGATGCCACTAACACACTAGAAGTCCTATGGGTGCTTCTGGGAAGAAAATATAGGAGCTCTGTGTGATGCCACTAACACACTAGAAGTCCTATGGGTGCTGCTGGGAAGAAAATATAGGAGCTCTGTGTGATGCCACTAACACACTAGAAGTCCTATGGGTGCTTCTGGGAAGAAAATATAGGAACTCTGTGTGATGCCACTAACACACTAGAAGTCCTGTGGGTGCTGCTGAGAAGAAAATATAGGAGCTCTGTGTGATGCCACTAACACACTAGAAGTCCTATAAGTGCTTCTGCAAAGAAAATATAGGAGCTCTGTGTGATGCCACTAACACACTTGAAGTCCTGTGGGTGCTGCTGAGAAGAAAATATAGGAGCTCTGTGTGATGCCACTAACACACTAGAAGTCCTATGGGTGCTTCTGGGAAGAAAATATAGGAGCTCTGTGTGATGCCACTAAAACACTAGAAGTCCTATGGGTGCTGCTGAGAAGAAAATATAGGAGCTCTGTGTGATGCCACTAACACACTAGAAGTCCTGTGGGTGCTGCTGAGAAGAAAATATAGGAGCTCTGTGTGATGCCACTAACACACTAGAAGTCCTATGGGTGCTTCTGGGAAGAAAATATAGGAGCTCTGTGTGATGCCACTAACACACTAGAAGTCCTATGGGTGCTGCTGAGAAGAAAATATAGGAGCTCTGTGTGATGCCACTAACACACAATTGAAGTCCTATGGGTGCTTCTGGGAAGAAAATATAGGAGCTCTGTGTGATGCCACTAACACACTAGAAGTCCTATGGGTGCTTCTGAGAAGAAAATATAGGAGCTCTGTGTGATGCCACTAACACACTAGAAGTCCTATGGGTGCTTCTGGGAAGAAAATATAGGAGCTCTGTGTGATGCCACTAACACACTAGAAGTCCTGTGGGTGCTGCTGAGAAGAAAATATAGGAGCTCTGTGTGATGCCACTAACACACAATTGAAGTCCTATGGGTGCTTCTGGGAAGAAAATATAGGAACTCTGTGTGATGCCACTAACACAGTACAAGTCCTATGGGTGCTTCTGGGAAGAAAATATAGGAACTCTGTGTGATGCCACTAACACACTAGAAGTCCTATGGGTGCTTCTGGGAAGAAAATATAGGAGCTCTGTGTGATGCCACTAACACAGTACAAGTCCTATGGGTGCTTCTGGGAAGAAAATATAGGAACTCTGTGTGATGCCACTAACACAGTACAAGTCCTATGGGTGCTTCTGGGAAGAAAATATAGGAACTCTGTGTGATGCCACTAACACAGTACAAGTCCTATGGGTGCTTCTGGGAAGAAAATATAGGAAGTCTGTGTGATGCCACTAACACAGTACAAGTCCTATGGGTGCTTCTGTGAAGAAAATATAGGAACTCTGTGTGATGCCACTAACACAGTACAAGTCCTATGGGTGCTTCTGGGAAGAAAATATAGGAACTCTGTGTGATGCCACTAACACAGTACAAGTCCTATGGGTGCTTCTGGGAAGAAAATATAGGAACTCTGTGTGATGCCACTAACACAGTACAAGTCCTATGGGTGCTTCTGGGAAGAAAATATAGGAAGTCTGTGTGATGCCACTAACACAGTACAAGTCCTATGGGTGCTTCTGGGAAGAAAATATAGGAACTCTGTGTGATGCCACTAACACACTAGAAGTCCTGTGGGTGCTGCTGGGAAGAAAATATAGGAGCTCTGTGTGATGCCACTAACACACTAGAAGTCCTATGGGTGCTTCCTGCAAAGAAAATATAGGAGCTCTGTGTGATGCCACTAACACACTAGAAGTCCTGTGGGTGCTGCTGAGAAGAAAATATAGGAGCTCTGTGTGATGCCACTAACACACTAGAAGTCCTATGGGTGCTTCTGGGAAGAAAATATAGGAGCTCTGTGTGATGCCACTAACACACTAGAAGTCCTATGGGTGCTGCTGAGAAGAAAATATAGGAGCTCTGTGTGATGCCACTAACACACTAGAAGTCCTATGGGTGCTTCTGGGAAGAAAATATAGGAACTCTGTGTGATGCCACTAACACACTAGAAGTCCTGTGGGTGCTGCTGAGAAGAAAATATAGGAGCTCTGTGTGATGCCACTAACACACTAGAAGTCCTATAAGTGCTTCTGCAAAGAAAATATAGGAGCTCTGTGTGATGCCACTAACACACTTGAAGTCCTGTGGGTGCTGCTGGAAGAAAATATAGGAGCTCTGTGTGATGCCACTAACACACTAGAAGTCCTATGGGTGCTTCTGCAAAGAAAATATAGGAGCTCTGTGTGATGCCACTAAAACACTAGAAGTCCTGTGGGTGCTTCTGAGAAGAAAATATAGGAGCTCTGTGTGATGCCACTAACACACTAGAAGTCCTATGGGTGCTGCTGGGAAGAAAATATAGGAGCTCTGTGTGATGCCACTAACACACTAGAAGTCCTATGGGTGCTTCTGGGAAGAAAATATAGGAGCTCTGTGTGATGCCACTAACACACTAGAAGTCCTATGGGTGCTTCTGAGAAGAAAATATAGGAGCTCTGTGTGATGCCACTAACACACAATTGAAGTCCTATGGGTGCTTCTGGGAAGAAAATATAGGAGCTCTGTGTGATGCCACTAACACACTAGAAGTCCTATGGGTGCTTCTGGGAAGAAAATATGGGAGCTCTGTGTGATGCCACTAACACAGTACAAGTCATATGGGTGCTTCTGGGAAGAAAATATAGGAACTCTGTGTGATGCCACTAACACACTAGAAGTCCTATGGGTGCTTCTGGGAAGAAAATATAGGAACTCTGTGTGATGCCACTAACACAGTACAAGTCCTATGGGTGCTTCTGGGAAGAAAATATAGGAACTCTGTGTGATGCCACTAACACAGTACAAGTCCTATGGGTGCTTCTGGGAAGAAAATATAGGAACTCTGTGTGATGCCACTAACACACTAGAAGTCCTATGGGTGCTTCTGGGAAGAAAATATAGGAACTCTGTGTGATGCCACTAACACAGTAAAAGTCCTATGGGTGCTTCTGGGAAGAAAATATAGGAACTCTGTGTGATGCCACTAACACACTAGAAGTCCTATGGGTGCTTCTGGGAAGAAAATATAGGAACTCTGTGTGATGCCACTAACACAGTACAAGTCCTATGGGTGCTTCTGGGAAGAAAATATAGGAACTCTGTGTGATGCCACTAACACACTAGAAGTCCTATGGGTGCTTCTGGGAAGAAAATATAGGAACTCTGTGTGATGCCACTAACACAGTACAAGTCCTATGGGTGCTTCTGGGAAGAAAATATAGGAACTCTGTGTGATGCCACTAACACAGTACAAGTCCTATGGGTGCTTCTGGGAAGAAAATATAGGAACTCTGTGTGATGCCACTAACACAGTACAAGTCCTATGGGTGCTTCTGGGAAGAAAATATAGGAACTCTGTGTGATGCCACTAACACAGTACAAGTCCTATGGGTGCTTCTGGGAAGAAAATATAGGAAGTCTGTGTGATGCCACTAACACAGTACAAGTCCTATGGGTGCTTCTGGGAAGAAAATATAGGAACTCTGTGTGATGCCACTAACACACTAGAAGTCCTATGGGTGCTTCTGGAAGAAAATATAGGAGCTCTGTGTGATGCCACTAACACACTAGAAGTCCTATGGGTGCTTCCTGCAAAGAAAATATAGGAGCTCTGTGTGATGCCACTAACACACTAGAAGTCCTATGGGTGCTGCTGAGAAGAAAATATAGGAGCTCTGTGTGATGCCACTAACACACTAGGAGTCCTGTGGGTGCTTCTGAGAAGAAAATATAGGAGCTCTGTGTGATGCCACTAACACACTAGAAGTCCTATGGGTGCTTCTGGGAAGAAAATATAGGAGCTCTGTGTGATGCCACTAACACACTAGAAGTCCTGTGGGTGCTGCTGAGAAGAAAATATAGGAGCTCTGTGTGATGCCACTAACACACTAGAAGTCCTATGGGTGCTTCTGGGAAGAAAATATAGGAACTCTGTGTGATGCCACTAACACACTAGAAGTCCTGTGGGTGCTGCTGGAAGAAAATATAGGAGCTCTGTGTGATGCCACTAACACACTAGAAGTCCTATAAGTGCTTCTGGGAAGAAAATATAGGACTCTGTGTGATGCCACTAACACACTAGAAGTCCTGTGGGTGCTGCTGTAAGAAAATATAGGAGCTCTGTGTGATGCCACTAACACACTAGAAGTCCTATGGGTGCTTCTGCAAAGAAAATATAGGAGCTCTGTGTGGTGCCACTAAAACACTAGAAGTCCTGTGGGTGCTGCTGGAAGAAAATATAGGAGCTCTGTGTGATGCCACTAACACACTAGAAGTCCTGTGGGTGCTTCTGAGAAGAAAATATAGGAGCTCTGTGTGATGCCACTAACACACTTGAAGTCCTATGGGTGCTGCTGGGAAGAAAATATAGGAGCTCTGTGTGATGCCACTAACACACTAGAAGTCCTATGGGTGCTGCTGGGAAGAAAATATAGGAGCTCTGTGTGATGCCACTAACACACTTGAAGTCCTATGGGTGCTTCTGGGAAGAAAATATAGGAGCTCTGTGTGATGCCACTAACACACTAGAAGTCCTATGGGTGCTTCTGGGAAGAAAATATAGGAACTCTGTGTGATGCCACTAACACACAGTAGAAGTCCTATGGGTGCTTCTGGGAAGAAAATATAGGAACTCTGTGTGATGCCACTAACACACTAGAAGTCCTATGGGTGCTTTTGGGAAGAAAATATGGAAGCTCTGTGTGATGCCACTAACACAGTACAAGTCCTATGGGTGCTTCTGGGAAGAAAATATAGGAACTCTGTGTGATGCCACTAACACACTAGAAGTCCTATGGGTGCTTCTGGGAAGAAAATATAGGAACTCTGTGTGATGCCACTAACACAGTACAAGTCCTATGGGTGCTTCTGGGAAGAAAATATAGGAACTCTGTGTGATGCCACTAACACAGTACAAGTCCTATGGGTGCTTCTGGGAAGAAAATATAGGAACTCTGTGTGATGCCACTAACACACTAGAAGTCCTATGGGTGCTTCTGGGAAGAAAATATAGGAACTCTGTGTGATGCCACTAACACAGTACAAGTCCTATGGGTGCTTCTGGGAAGAACATATAGGAACTCTGTGTGATGCCACTAACACAGTACAAGTCCTATGGGTTCTTCTGGGAAGAAAATATAGGAACTCTGTGTGATGCCACTAACACAGTACAAGTCCTATGGGTGCTTCTGGGAAGAAAATATAGGAACTCTGTGTGATGCCACTAACACACTAGAAGTCCTATGGGTGCTTCTGGGAAGAAAATATAGGAACTCTGTGTGATGCCACTAACACAGTACAAGTCCTATGGGTGCTTCTGGGAAGAAAATATAGGAACTCTGTGTGATGCCACTAACACAGTACAAGTCCTATGGGTTCTTCTGGGAAGAAAATATAGGAACTCTGTGTGATGCCACTAACACACTAGAAGTCCTATGGGTGCTTCTGGGAAGAAAATATAGGAACTCTGTGTGATGCCACTAACACAGTAGAAGTCCTATGGGTGCTTCTGGGAAGAAAATATAGGAACTCTGTGTGATGCCACTAACACAGTACAAGTCCTATGGGTGCTTCTGGAAGAAAATATAGGAACTCTGTGTGATGCCACTAACACAGTACAAGTCCTATGGGTGCTTCTGGGAAGAAAATATAGGAACTCTGTGTGATGCCACTAACACAGTACAAGTCCTATGGGTGCTTCTGGGAAGAAAATATAGGAACTCTGTGTGATGCCACTAACACACTAGAAGTCCTATGGGTGCTGCTGGGAAGAAAATATAGGAACTCTGTGTGATGCCACTAACACAGTAGAAGTCCTATGGGTGCTTCCTGCAAAGAAAATATAGGAACTCTGTGTGATGCCACTAACACAGTAGAAGTCCTATGGGTGCTGCTGGGAAGAAAATATAGGAGCTCTGTGTGATGCCACTAACACACAGTAGAAGTCCTATGGGTGCTTCTGGGAAGAAAATATAGGACTCTGTGTGATGCCACTAACACACTAGAAGTCCTGTGGGTGCTGCTGAGAAGAAAATATAGGAGCTCTGTGTGATGCCACTAACACACTAGAAGTCCTATGGGTGCTTCTGGCAAGAAAATATAGGAACTCTGTGTGATGCCACTAACACACTAGAAGTCCTATGGGTGCTGCTGAGAAGAAAATATAGGAGCTCTGTGTGATGCCACTAACACACTAGAAGTCCTATAAGTGCTTCTGCAAAGAAAATATAGGAGCTCTGTGTGATGCCACTAACACACTAGAAGTCCTGTGGGTGCTGCTGAGAAGAAAATATAGGAGCTCTGTGTGATGCCACTAACACACTAGAAGTCCTATGGGTGCTTCTGGCAAGAAAATATAGGAGCTCTGTGTGATGCCACTAAAACACTAGAAGTCCTGTGGGTGCTGCTGAGAAGAAAATATAGGAGCTCTGTGTGATGCCACTAACACACTAGAAGTCCTATGGGTGCTTCTGAGAAGAAAATATAGGAGCTCTGTGTGATGCCACTAACACACTAGAAGTCCTGTGGGTGCTGCTGAGAAGAAAATATAGGAGCTCTGTGTGATGCCACTAACACACAATTGAAGTCCTATGGGTGTTTCTGGGAAGAAAATATAGGAGCTCTGTGTGATGCCACTAACACAGTACAAGTCCTATGGGTGCTTCTGGGAAGAAAATATAGGACTCTGTGTGATGCCACTAACACAGTACAAGTCCTATGGGTGCTTCTGGGAAGAAAATATAGGAACTCTGTGTGATGCCACTAACACAGTAGAAGTCCTATGGGTGCTTCTGGGAAAAAATATAGGAGCTCTGTGTGATGCCACTAACACACTAGAAGTCCTATGGGTGCTTCTGGGAAGAAAATATAGGAACTCTGTGTGATGCCACTAACACAGTACAAGTCCTATGGGTGCTTCTGGGAAGAAAATATAGGAACTCTGTGTGATGCCACTAACACAGTAGAAGTCCTATGGGTGCTTCTGGGAAGAAAATATAGGAGCTCTGTGTGATGCCACTAACACACTAGAAGTCCTATGGGTGCTTCTGGGAAGAAAATATGGGAACTCTGTGTGATGCCACTAACACACTAGAAGTCCTATGGGTGCTTCTGGGAAGAAAATATAGGAACTCTGTGTGATGCCACTAACACAGTACAAGTCCTATGGGTGCTTCTGGGAAGAAAATATAGGAACTCTGTGTGATGCCACTAACACAGTAGAAGTCCTATGGGTGCTTCTGGGAAGAAAATATGGGAGCTCTGTGTGATGCCACTAACACACTAGAAGTCCTATGGGTGCTTCTGGGAAGAAAATATGGGAGCTCTGTGTGATGCCACTAACACAGTATTAGTCCTATGGGTGCTTCTGGGAAGAAAATATAGGAACTCTGTGTGATGCCACTAACACAGTACAAGTCCTATGGGTGCTTCTGGGAAGAAAATATAGGAACTCTGTGTGATGCCACTAACACACTAGAAGTCCTATGGGTGCTTCTGGGAAGAAAATATAGGAACTCTGTGTGATGCCACTAACAAACTACAAGTCCTATGGGTGCGTCTGGGAAGAAAATATTGTAACTCTGTGTGATGCCACTAACACAGTACAAGTCCCATGGGTGCTTCTGGGAAGAAAATATAGGAACTCTGTGTGATGCCACTAACACAGTACAAGTCCTATGGGTGCTTCTGGGAAGAAAATATAGGAACTCTGTGTGATGCCACTAACACACTAGAAGTCCTATGGGTGCTTCTGGGAAGAAAATATAGGAACTCTGTGTGATGCCACTAACACAGTACAAGTCCTATGGGTGCTTCTGGGAAGAAAATATAGGAACTCTGTGTGATGCCACTAACACAGTACAAGTCCTATGGGTGCTTCTGGGAAGAAAATATAGGAACTCTGTGTGATGCCACTAACACAGTACAAGTCCTATGGGTGCTTCTGGGAAGAAAATATAGGAACTCTGTGTGATGCCACTAACACAGTACAAGTCCTATGGGTGCTTCTGGGAAGAAAATATAGGAACTCTGTGTGATGCCACTAACACAGTAGAAGTCCTATGGGTGCTTCTGGGAAGAAAATATAGGAACTCTGTGTGATGCCACTAACACAGTACAAGTCCTATGGGTGCTTCTGGGAAGAAAATATAGGAACTCTGTGTGATGCCACTAACACACTAGAAGTCCTATGGGTGCTTCTGGGAAGAAAATATAGGAACTCTGTGTGATGCCACTAACACAGTACAAGTCCTATGGGTGCTTCTGGGAAGAAAATATAGGAAACTCTGTGTGATGCCACTAACACACTAGAAGTCCTATGGGTGCTTCTGGGAAGAAAATATAGGAACTCTGTGTGATGCCACTAACACACTAGAAGTCCTATGGGTGCTTCTGGGAAGAAAATATAGGAACTCTGTGTGATGCCACTAACACACTAGAAGTCCTATGGGTGCTTCTGGGAAGAAAAATATAGGAACTCTGTGTGATGCCACTAACACAGTACAAGTCCTATGGGTGCTTCTGGGAAGAAAATATAGGAACTCTGTGTGATGCCACTAACACACTAGTTACAAGTCCTATGGGTGCTTCTGGGAAGAAAATATAGGAACTCTGTGTGATGCCACTAACACACTAGAAGTCCTATGGGTGCTTCTGGGAAGAAAATATAGGAACTCTGTGTGATGCCACTAACACAGTACAAGTCCTATGGGTGCTTCTGGGAAGAAAATATAGGAACTCTGTGTGATGCCACTAACACAGTAGAAGTCCTATGGGTGCTTCTGGGAAGAAAATATAGGAACTCTGTGTGATGCCACTAACACACTAGAAGTCCTATGGGTGCTTCTGGGAAGAAAATATAGGAACTCTGTGTGATGCCACTAACACACTAGAAGTCCTATGGGTGCTTCTGGGAAGAAAATATAGGAACTCTGTGTGATGCCACTAACACAGTACAAGTCCTATGGGTGCTTCTGGGAAGAAAATATAGGAACTCTGTGTGATGCCACTAACACAGTACAAGTCCTATGGGTGCTTCTGGGAAGAAAATATAGGAAGCTCTGTGTGATGCCACTAACACAGTACAAGTCCTATGGGTGCTTCTGGGAAGAAAATATAGGAACTCTGTGTGATGCCACTAAACACACTAGAAGTCCTATGGGTGCTTCTGGGAAGAAAATATAGGAACTCTGTGTGATGCCACTAACACAGTACAAGTCCTATGGGTGCTTCTGGGAAGAAAATATAGGAACTCTGTGTGATGCCACTAACACAGTACAAGTCCTATGGGTGCTTCTGGGAAGAAAATATAGGAACTCTGTGTGATGCCACTAACACAGTACAAGTCCTATGGGT
Source organism: Lithobates sylvaticus (assembly GCA_028564925.1). Classification (NCBI taxonomy): domain Eukaryota; kingdom Metazoa; phylum Chordata; class Amphibia; order Anura; family Ranidae; genus Lithobates; species Lithobates sylvaticus. Next base: position 358,633,937 of record CM053026.1, on the reverse strand, counting down.
GCTTCTGGGAAGAAAATATAGGAACTCTGTGTGATGCCACTAACACACTACAAGTCCTATGGGTGCTTCTGGGAAGAAAAATATAGGAGCTCTGTGTGATGCCACTAACACAGTAGAAGTCCTATGGTGCTTCTGGGAAGAAAATATAGGAACTCTGTGTGATGCCACTAACACAGTACAAGTCCTATGGGTGCTTCTGGGAAGAAAATATAGGAGCTCTGTGTGATGCCACTAACACACTAGAAGTCCTATGGGTGCTTCTGGGAAGAAAATATAGGAGCTCTGTGTGATGCCACTAACACACTAGAAGTCCTATGGGTGCTTCTGGGAAGAAAATATAGGAGCTCTGTGTGATGCCACTAACACAGTAGAAGTCCTATGGGTGCTTCTGGGAAGAAAATATAGGAACTCTGTGTGATGCCACTAACACAGTACAAGTCCTATGGGTGCTTCTGGGAAGAAAATATAGGAACTCTGTGTGATGCCACTAACACACTAGAAGTCCTATGGGTGCTTCTGGGAAGAAAATATAGGAACTCTGTGTGATGCCACTAACACAGTAGAAGTCCTATGGGTGCTTCTGGGAAGAAAATATAGGAACTCTGTGTGATGCCACTAACACAGTACAAGTCCTATGGGTGCTTCTGGGAAGAAAATATAGGAGCTCTGTGTGATGCCACTAACACACTACAAGTCCTATGGGTGCTTCTGGGAAGAAAATATAGGAGCTCTGTGTGATGCCACTAACACACTAGTACAAGTCCTATGGGTGCTTCTGGGAAGAAAATATAGGAGCTCTGTGTGATGCCACTAACACACTAGAAGTCCTATGGGTGCTTCTGGGAAGAAAATATAGGAACTCTGTGTGATGCCACTAAACCCGTACAAGTCCTAGGGGTGCTTCTGGGAAGAAAATATAGGAACTCTGTGTGATGCCACTAACACACTAGAAGTCCTATGGGGTGCTTCTGGGAAGAAAAATATAGGAACTCTGTGTGATGCCACTAACACACTAGAAGTCCTATGGGTGCTTCTGGGAAGAAAATATAGGAACTCTGTGTGTGATGCCACTAACACAGTACAAGTCCTATGGGTGCTTCTGGGAAGAAAATATAGGAACTCTGTGTGATGCCACTAACACACACTAGAAGTCCTATGGGTGCTTCTGGGAAAGAAAATATAGGAGCTCTGTGTGATGCCACTAACACACTAGAAGTCCTATGGGTGCTTCTGGGAAGAAAATATAGGAACTCTGTGTGATGCCACTAACACACTAGAAGTCCTATGGGTGCTTCTGGGAAGAAAATATAGGAGCTCTGTGTGATGCCACTAACACAGTACAAGTCCTATGGGTGCTTCTGGGAAGAAAATATAGGAGCTCTGTGTGATGCCACTAACACACTACAAGTCCTATGGGTGCTTCTGGGAAGAAAATATAGGAACTCTGTGTGTGATGCCACTAACACACTACAAGTCCTATGGGTGCTTCTGGGAAGAAAATATAGGAACTCTGTGTGATGCCACTAACACACTAGAAGTCCTATGGGGTGCTTCTGGGAAGAAAATATAGGAACTCTGTGTGATGCCACTAACACAGTACAAGTCCTATGGGTGCTTCTGGGAAGAAAATATAGGAGCTCTGTGTGATGCCACTAACACACTAGAAGTCCTATGGGTGCTTCTGGGAAGAAAATATAGGAACTCTGTGTGATGCCACTAACACACTAGAAGTCCTATGGGTGCTTCTGGGAAGAAAATATAGGAACTCTGTGTGATGCCACTAACACAGTACAAGTCCTATGGGTGCTTCTGGGAGAAAATATAGGAACTCTGTGTGATGCCACTAACTCAGTACAAGTCCTATGGGTGCTTCTGGGAAGAAAATATAGGACTCTGTGTGATGCCACTAACACACTAGAAGTCCTATGGGTGCTTCTGGGAAGAAAATATAGGAACTCTGTGTGATGCCACTAACACACTAGTACAAGTCCTATGGGTGCTTCTGGGAAGAAAATATAGGAACTCTGTGTGATGCCACTAACACAGTACTAGAAGTCCTATGGGTGCTTCTGGGAAGAAAATATAGGAACTCTGTGTGATGCCACTAACACAGTACAAGTCCTATGGGTGCTTCTGGGAAGAAAATATAGGAACTCTGTGTGATGCCACTAACACAGTACAAGTCCTATGGGTGCTTCTGGGAAGAAAATATAGGAACTCTGTGTGATGCCACTAACACAGTAGAAGTCCTATGGGTGCTTCTGGGAAGAAAATATAGGAACTCTGTGTGATGCCACTAACACAGTACAAGTCCTATGGGTGCTTCTGGAAGAAAATATAGGAACTCTGTGTGATGCCACTAACACAGTACAAGTCCTATGGGTGCTTCTGGGAAGAAAATATAGGAACTCTGTGTGATGCCACTAACACAGTACAAGTCCTATGGGTGCTTCTGGGAAGAAAATATAGGAACTCTGTGTGATGCCACTAACACAGTAGAAGTCCTATGGGTGCTTCTGGGAAGAAAAATATAGGAACTCTGTGTGATGCCACTAACACACTAGAAGTCCTATGGGTGCTTCTGGGAAGAAAATATAGGAACTCTGTGTGATGCCACTAACACAGTACAAGTCCTATGGGTGCTTCTGGGAAGAAAATATAGGAACTCTGTGTGATGCCACTAACACACAGTACAAGTCCTATGGGTGCTTCTGGGAAGAAAATATAGGAACTCTGTGTGATGCCACTAACACAGTACAAGTCCTATGGGTGCTTCTGGGGAAGAAAATATAGGAACTCTGTGTGATGCCACTAACACAGTAGAAGAAGTCCTATGGGTGCTTCTGGGAAGAAAATATAGGAACTCTGTGTGATGCCACTAACACAGTACAAGTCCTATGGGTGCTTCTGGGAAGAAAATATAGGAACTCTGTGTGATGCCACTAACACAGTAGAAGTCCTATGGGTGCTTCTGGGAAGAAAATATAGGAACTCTGTGTGATGCCACTAACACAGTACAAGTCCTATGGGTGCTTCTGGGAAGAAAATATAGGAACTCTGTGTGATGCCACTAACACACTAGAAGTCCTATGGGTGCTTCTGGGAAGAAAATATAGGAACTCTGTGTGATGCCACTAACACAGTACAAGTCCTATGGGTGCTTCTGGGAAGAAAAAATATAGGAACTCTGTGTGATGCCACTAACACACTAGAAGTCCTATGGGTGCTTCTGGGAAGAAAATATAGGAACTCTGTGTGATGCCACTAACACAGTACAAGTCCTATGGGTGCTTCTGGAAGTGGAAATAAAATATAGGAACTCTGTGTGATGCCACTAACACAGTACAAGTCCTATGGGTGCTTCTGGGAAGAAAATATAGGAACTCTGTGTGATGCCACTAACACAGTACAAGTCCTATGGGTGCTTCTGGGAAGAAAATATAGGAGCTCTGTGTGATGCCACTAACACACTACAAGTCCTATGGGTGCTTCTGGGAAGAAAATATAGGAACTCTGTGTGATGCCACTAACACACTACAAAGTCCTATGGGTGCTTCTGGGAAGAAAATATAGGAACTCTGTGTGATGCCACTAACACAGTAGAAGTCCTATGGGTTGCTTCTGGGAAGAAAATATAGGAGCTCTGTGTGATGCCACTAACACAGTAGAAGTCCTATGGGTGCTTCTGGGAAGAAAAATATAGGAGCTCTGTGTGATGCCACTAACACACTAGAAGTCCTATGGGTGCTTCTGGGAAGAAAATATAGGAACTCTGTGTGATGCCACTAACACACTAGAAGTCCTATGGGTGCTTCTGGGAAGAAAATATAGGAGCTCTGTGTGATGCCACTAACACACTAGAAGTCCTATGGGTGCTTCTGGGAAGAAAATATAGGAACTCTGTGTGATGCCACTAACACAGTAGAAGTCCTATGGGTGCTTCTGGGAAGAAAATATAGGAGATCTGTGTGATGCCACTAACACAACTAGAAGTCCTATGGGTGCTTCTGGGAAGAAAAATATAGGAACTCTGTGTGATGCCACTAACACAGTACAAGTCCTATGGGTGCTTCTGGGAAGAAAATATAGGAACTCTGTGTGATGCCACTAACACAGTACAAGTCCTATGGGTGCTTCTGGAAGAAAATATAGGAACTCTGTGTGATGCCACTAACACAGTACAAGTCCTATGGGTGCTTCTGGGAAGAAAATATAGGAACTCTGTGTGATGCCACTAACACAGTAGAAGTCCTATGGGTGCTTCTGGGAAGAAAATATAGGAACTCTGTGTGATGCCACTAACACAGTACAAGTCCTATGGGTGCTTCTGGGAAGAAAATATAGGAGCTCTGTGTGATGCCACTAACACACAGAAGTCCTATGGGTGCTTCTGGGAAGAAAATATAGGAACTCTGTGTGATGCCACTAACACAGTACAAGTCCTATGGGTGCTTCTGGGAAGAAAATATAGGAACTCTGTGTGATGCCACTAACACACAGAACAAGTCCTATGGGTGCTTCTGGGAAGAAAATATAGGAACTCTGTGTGATGCCACTAACACACTAGAAGTCCTATGGGTGCTTCTGGGAAGAAAATATAGGAACTCTGTGTGATGCCACTAACACAGTCTAGAAGTCCTATGGGTGCTTCTGGGAAGAAAATATAGGAACTCTGTGTGATGCCACTAACACAGTACAAGTCCTATGGGTGCTTCTGGGAAGAAAATATAGGAACTCTGTGTGATGCCACTAACACACAGTAGAAGTCCTATGGGTGCTTCTGGGAAGAAAATATAGGAACTCTGTGTGTGATGCCACTAACACAGTATGAAGTCCTATGGGTGCTTCTGGGAAGAAAATATAGGAACTCTGTGTGATGCCACTAACACAGTACAAGTCCTATGGGTGCTTCTGGGAAGAAAATATAGGAACTCTGTGTGATGCCACTAACACACTAGAAGTCCTATGGGTGCTTCTGGGAAGAAAATATAGGAACTCTGTGTGATGCCACTAAACACAGTACAAGTCCTATGGGTGCTTCTGGGAAGAAAATATAGGAACTCTGTGTGATGCCACTAACACAGTAGAAGTCCTATGGGTGCTTCTGGGAAGAAAATATAGGAACTCTGTGTGATGCCACTAACACACTACAAGTCCTATGGGTGCTTCTGGGAAGAAAATATAGGAACTCTGTGTGATGCCACTAACACACTAGAAGTCCTATGGGTGCTTTCTGGGAAGAAAATATAGGAACTCTGTGTGATGCCACTAACACAGTACAAGTCCTATGGGTGCTTCTGGGAAGAAAATATAGGAACTCTGTGTGATGCCACTAACACAGTACAAGTCCTATGGGTGCTTCTGGGAAGAAAATATAGGAACTCTGTGTGATGCCACTAACACACTAGAAGTCCTATGGGTGCTTCTGGGAAAAAATATAGGGAGCTCTGTGTGATGCCACTAACACACTAGAAGTCCTATGGGTGCTTCTGGGAAGAAAATATAGGAACTCTGTGTGATGCCACTAACACACAGTACAAGTCCTATGGGTGCTTCTGGAAGAAAATATAGGAACTCTGTGTGATTCCACTAACACACTACAAGTCCTATGGGTGCTTCTGGGAAGAAAATATAGGAACTCTGTGTGATGCCACTAACACACTACAAGTCCTATGGGTGCTTCTGGGAAGAAAATATAGGAACTCTGTGTGATGCCACTAACACAGTACAAGTCCTATGGGTGCTTCTGGGAAGAAAATATAGGAACTCTGTGTGATGCCACTAAACACACTAGAAGTCCTATGGGGTGCTTCTGGGAAGAAAATATAGGAACTCTGTGTGATGCCACTAACACACTACAAGTCCTATGGGTGCTTCTGGGAAGAAAATATAGGAACTCTGTGTGATGCCACTAACACAGTAGAAGTCCTATGGGTGCTTCTGGGAAGAAAATATAGGAACTCTGTGTGATGCCACTAACACACTAGAAGTCCTATGGGTGCTTCTGGGAAGAAAATATAGGAACTCTGTGTGATGCCACTAACACAGTACAAGTCCTATGGGTGCTTCTGGGAAGAAAATATAGGAACTCTGTGTGATGCCACTAACACACTACAAGTCCTATGGGTGCTTCTGGGAAGAAAATATAGGAACTCTGTGTGATGCCACTAACACACTACAAGTCCTATGGGTGCTTCTGGGAAGAAAATATAGGAACTCTGTGTGATGCCACTAACACAGTACAAGTCCTATGGGTGCTTCTGGGAAGAAAATATAGGAACTCTGTGTGATGCCACTAACACACAGTACAAGTCCTATGGGTGCTTCTGGGAAGAAAATATAGGAACTCTGTGTGATGCCACTAACACACTACAAGTCCTATGGGTGCTTCTGGGAAGAAAATATAGGAACTCTGTGTGATGCCACTAACACACTACAAGTCCTATGGGTGCTTCTGGGAAGAAAATATAGGAACTCTGTGTGATGCCACTAACACAGTAGAAGTCCTATGGGTGCTTCTGGGAAGAAAATATAGGAGCTCTGTGTGATGCCACTAACACACTAGAAGTCCTATGGGTGCTTCTGGGAAGAAAATATAGGAACTCTGTGTGTGATGCCACTAACACACTACAAGTCCTATGGGTGCTTCTGGGAAGAAAATATAGGAACTCTGTGTGATGCCACTAACACAGTACAAGTCCTATGGGGTGCTTCTGGGAAGAAAATATAGGAACTCTGTGTGATGCCACTAACACAGTTTTAGAAGTCCTATGGGTGCTTCTGGGAAGAAAAATATAGGAACTCTGTGTGATGCCACTAACACAGTACAAGTCCTATGGGTGCTTCTGGGAAGAAAATATAGGAACTCTGTGTGATGCCACTAACACAGTACAAGTCCTATGGGTGCTTCTGGGAAGAAAATATAGGAACTCTGTGTGATGCCACTAACACAGTACAAGTCCTATGGGTGCTTCTGGGAAGAAAATATAGGAACTCTGTGTGATGCCACTAACACACTAGAAGTCCTATGGGTGCTTCTGGGAAGAAAATATAGGAACTCTGTGTGATGCCACTAACACAGTACAAGTCCTATGGGTGCTTCTGGGAAGAAAATATAGGAACTCTGTGTGATGCCACTAACACAGTACAAGTCCTATGGGTGCTTCTGGGAAGAAAATATAGGAACTCTGTGTGATGCCACTAACACAGTACAAGTCCTATGGGTGCTTCTGGGAAGAAAATATAGGAGCTCTGTGTGATGCCACTAACACAGTACAAGTCCTATGGGTGCTTCTGGGAAGAAAATATAGGAACTCTGTGTGATGCCACTAACACACAGTGCCACTAGAACACACTACAAGTCCTATGGGTGCTTCTGGGAAGAAAATATAGGAACTCTGTGTGATGCCACTAACACACTACAAGTCCTATGGGTGCTTCTGGGAAGAAAATATAGGAACTCTCTGTGTGATGGGACTAACACAGTACAAGTCCTATGGGTGCTTCTGGGAAGAAAATATAGGAGCTCTGTGTGATGCCACTAACACACTACAAGTCCTATGGGTGCTTCTGGGAAGAAAATATAGGAACTCTGTGTGATGCCACTAACACAGTACAAGTCCTATGGGTGCTTCTGGGAAGAAAATATAGGAACTCTGTGTGATGCCACTAACACACTACAAGTCCTATGGGTGCTTCTGGGAAGAAAATATAGGAACTCTGTGTGATGCCACTAACACAGTAGAAGTCCTATGGGTGCTTCTGGGAAGAAAATATAGGAACTCTGTGTGATGCCACTAACACAGTACAAGTCCTATGGGTGCTTCTGGGAAGAAAATATAGGAACTCTGTGTGATGCCACTAACACACTACAAGTCCTATGGGTGCTTCTGGGAAGAAAATATAGGAACTCTGTGTGATGCCACTAACACACTACAAGTCCTATGGGTGCTTCTGGGAAGAAAATATAGGAGCTCTGTGTGATGCCACTAACACACTATACAAGTCCTATGGGTGCTTCTGGGAAGAAAATATAGGAACTCTGTGTGATGCCACTCACACATACAAGTCCTATGGGTGCTTCTGGGAAGAAAATATAGGAACTCTGTGTGATGCCACTAACACACTACAAGTCCTATGGGTGCTTCTGGGAAGAAATTATAGGAACTCTGTGTGATGCCACTAACACAGTACAAGTCCTATGGGTGCTTCTGGGAAGAAAATATAGGAACTCTGTGTGATGCCACTAACACACTACAAGTCCTATGGGTGCTTCTGGGAAGAAAATATAGGAACTCTGTGTGATGCCACTACTAACACAGTACAAGTCCTATGGGTGCTTCTGGGAAGAAAATATAGGAACTCTGTGTGATGCCACTAACACAGTACAAGTCCTATGGGTGCTTCTGGGAAGAAAATATAGGAACTCTGTGTGATGCCACTAACACAGTTAGAAGTCCTATGGGTGCTTCTGGAAGAAAATATAGGAAACTCTGTGTGATGCCACTAAACACAGTAGAAGTCCTATGGGTGCTTCTGGGAAGAAATATAGGAACTCTGTGTGATGCCACTAACACAGTAGAAGTCCTATGGGTGCTTCTGGAAGAAAATATAGGAGCTCTGTGTGATGCCACTATAAACACAGTACAAGTCCTATGGGTGGCTTCTGGGTTGGGAAGAAAATATAGGAACTCTGTGTGATGCCACTACACACTAGAATGTCCTATGGGTGCTTCTGGGAAGAAAATATAGGAACTCTGTGTGATGCCACTAACACACTAGAAGTCCTATGGGTGCTTCTGGGAAGAAAATATAGGAGCTCTGTGTGATGCCACTAAACACACTACAGATACGAAGTCCTATGGGTGCTTCTGGGAAGAAATATAGGAACTCTGTGTGATGCCACTAACACAGTACAAGTCCTATGGGTGCTTCTGGGAAGAAAATATAGGATTACTCTGTGTGATGCCACTAAACACACTAGAAGTCCTAATGGGTGCTTCTGGGAGAAGAAAATATAGGAGCTCTGTGTGATGCCACTAACACACTAGAAGTCCTTTGGGTGTTCATGGGAGAAAATATAGGAACTCTGTGTGGTGCCACTAACACA
>CM053026.1:358588959-358624328 GCA_028564925.1 Lithobates sylvaticus | reverse complement strand
ATGGTTCTATGAAGACATATGGCGTGTGGAAAAACTATGGGTGCTTTGGAAGATAAAATAAGTTATGTGTGCTCTAAAAACAATAGGGGCTTCTGGGATAAAAAATAGAGTCTTGGTGCACTGACAAAATTAGGAACTCTGGGATAATAGTACAAGTTTGGGTGCTTCGGAAAATATAGGAGCTTCTGTGATTGATAACAATAAGACTCTATGGGACTTCTGGAAAATTAAGGAACTCTTGTGGATAAAAGTAAAGCCTATGTGATTGCTGGAAAAATTTGGCTTGGTGAAAAAACTATGTCCAGACTTCTGGAAATCTAGGGTCTTGGGATAAAACCCGTAAAGTGATGTTCCCTGGGAAGAAATGGAACTTGGTAAGAAACATAAACAGTCAGTCTATGGGCTTCGGAAAAAATATAGGACTTCTGGGAAGCAAACTAAGAAATCTATGGTGTTCTGAAGAAAATTATAGGGGCTTCTGTGAAGAACTAAAAAACAAGACACAGTACAAGTCCTATGGGTGCTTCTGGGAAGAAAATATAGGAACTCTGTGTGATGCCACTAACACAGTACAAGTCCTATGGGTGCTTCTGGGAAGAAAATATAGGAACTCTGTGTGATGCCACTAACACAGTACAAGTCCTATGGGTGCTTCTGGGAAGAAAATATAGGAACTCTGTGTGATGCCACTAACACACTACAAGTCCTATGGGTGCTTCTGGGAAGAAAATATAGGAGCTCTGTGTGATGCCACTAACACACTACAAGTCCTATGGGTGCTTCTGGGAAGAAAATATAGGAACTCTGTGTGATGCCACTAACACAGTACAAGTCCTATGGGTGCTTCTGGGAAGAAAATATAGGAACTCTGTGTGATGCCACTAACACAGTACAAGTCCTATGGGTGCTTCTGGGAAGAAAATATAGGAACTCTGTGTGATGCCACTAACACAGTACAAGTCCTATGGGTGCTTCTGGGAAGAAAATATAGGAACTCTGTGTGATGCCACTAACACAGTACAAGTCCTATGGGTGCTTCTGGGAAGAAAATATAGGAACTCTGTGTGATGCCACTAAACACAGTACAAGTCCTATGGGTGCTTCTGGGAAGAAAATATAGGAACTCTGTGTGATGCCACTAACACACTACAAGTCCTATGGGTGCTTCTGGGAAGAAAAATATAGGAACTCTGTGTGATGCCACTAACACACTACAAGTCCTATGGGTGCTTCTGGGAAGAAAATATAGGAACTCTGTGTGATGCCACTAACACAGTACAAGTCCTATGGGTGCTTCTGGGAAGAAAATATAGGAGCTCTGTGTGATGCCACTAACACAGTACAAGTCCTATGGGTGCTTCTGGGAAGAAAATATAGGAACTCTGTGTGATGCCACTAACACAGTACAAGTCCTATGGGTGCTTCTGGGAAGAAAATATAGGAACTCTGTGTGATGCCACTAACACACTAGAAGTCCTATGGGTGCTTCTGGGAAGAAAATATAGGAACTCTGTGTGATGCCACTAACACACTAGAAGTCCTATGGGTGCTTCTGGGAAGAAAATATAGGAACTCTGTGTGATGCCACTAACACAGTACAAGTCCTATGGGTGCTTCTGGGAAGAAAATATAGGAACTCTGTGTGATGCCACTAACACAGTACAAGTCCTATGGGTGCTTCTGGGAAGAAAATATAGGAACTCTGTGTGATGCCACTAACACAGTACAAGTCCTATGGGTGCTTCTGGGAAGAAAATATAGGAACTCTGTGTGATGCCACTAACACACAGTACAAGTCCTATGGGTGCTTCTGGGAAGAAAATATAGGAACTCTGTGTGATGCCACTAACACAGTACAAGTCCTATGGGTGCTTCTGGGAAGAAAATATAGGAACTCTGTGTGATGCCACTAACACAGTACAAGTCCTATGGGTGCTTCTGGGAAGAAAATATAGGAGCTCTGTGTGATGCCACTAACACAGTACAAGTCCTATGGGTGCTTCTGGGAAGAAAATATAGGAACTCTGTGTGATGCCACTAACACAGTACAAGTCCTATGGGTGCTTCTGGGAAGAAAATATAGGAACTCTGTGTGATGCCACTAACACAGTACAAGTCCTATGGGTGCTTCTGGGAAGAAAATATAGGAACTCTGTGTGATGCCACTAACACAGTACAAGTCCTATGGGTGCTTCTGGGAAGAAAATATAGGAACTCTGTGTGATGCCACTAACACACTACAAGTCCTATGGGTGCTTCTGGGAAGAAAATATAGGAGCTCTGTGTGATGCCACTAACACACAATTGAAGTCCTATGGGTGCTTCTGGGAAGAAAATATAGGAGCTCTGTGTGATGGACTACACACAGTACAAGTCCTATGGGTGCTTCTGGGAAGAAAATATAGGAGCTCTGTGTGATGCCACTAACACACTACAAGTCCTATGGGTGCTTCTGGGAAGAAAATATAGGAGCTCTGTGTGATGGGCCACTAACACACTACAAGTCCTATGGGTGCTTCTGGGAAGAAGAAAATATAGGAACTCTGTGTGATGGCCACTAACACACTACAAGTCCTATGGGTGCTTCTGGGAAGAAAAATATAGGAGCTCTGTGTGATGCCACTAACACACTACAAGTCCTATGGGTGCTTCTGGGAAGAAAATATAGGAACTCTGTGTGATGCCACTAACACAGTACAAGTCCTATGGGTGCTTCTGGGAAGAAAATATAGGAACTCTGTGTGATGCCACTAACACAGTACAAGTCCTATGGGTGCTTCTGGGAAGAAAATATAGGAACTCTGTGTGATGCCACTAACACACAGTACAAGTCCTATGGGTGCTTCTGGGAAGAAAATATAGGAACTCTGTGTGATGCCACTAACACACTACAAGTCCTATGGGTGCTTCTGGGAAGAAAATATAGGAACTCTGTGTGATGCCACTAACACACTACAAGTCCTATGGGTGCTTCTGGGAAGAAAATATAGGAACTCTGTGTGATGCCACTAACACAGTACAAGTCCTATGGGTGCTTCTGGGAAGAAAATATAGGAACTCTGTGTGATGCCACTAACACAGTACAAGTCCTATGGGTGCTTCTGGGAAGAAAATATAGGAACTCTGTGTGATGCCACTAACACAGTACAAGTCCTATGGGTGCTTCTGGGAAGAAAATATAGGAACTCTGTGTGATGCCACTAACACACTAGAAGTCCTATGGGTGCTTCTGGGAAGAAAATATAGGAACTCTGTGTGATGCCACTAACACAGTACAAGTCCTATGGGTGCTTCTGGGAAGAAAATATAGGAACTCTGTGTGATGCCACTAACACAGTACAAGTCCTATGGGTGCTTCTGGGAAGAAAATATAGGAACTCTGTGTGATGCCACTAACACAGTACAAGTCCTATGGGTGCTTCTGGGAAGAAAATATAGGAACTCTGTGTGATGCCACTAACACAGTACAAGTCCTATGGGTGCTTCTGGGAAGAAAATATAGGAACTCTGTGTGATGCCACTAACACACTAGAAGTCCTATGGGTGCTTCTGGGAAGAAAATATAGGAACTCTGTGTGATGCCACTAACACACTACAAGTCCTATGGGTGCTTCTGGGAAGAAAATATAGGAACTCTGTGTGATGCCACTAACACAGTACAAGTCCTATGGGTGCTTCTGGGAAGAAAATATAGGAACTCTGTGTGATGCCACTAACACAGTACAAGTCCTATGGGTGCTTCTGGGAAGAAAATATAGGAACTCTGTGTGATGCCACTAACACAGTACAAGTCCTATGGGTGCTTCTGGGAAGAAAATATAGGAACTCTGTGTGATGCCACTAACACAGTACAAGTCCTATGGGTGCTTCTGGGAAGAAAATATAGGAGCTCTGTGTGATGGGACTAACACACTACAAGTCCTATGGGTGCTTCTGGGAAGAAAATATAGGAACTCTGTGTGATGCCACTAACACAGTACAAGTCCTATGGGTGCTTCTGGGAAGAAAATATAGGAACTCTGTGTGATGCCACTAAACACAGTACAAGTCCTATGGGTGCTTCTGGGAAGAAAATATAGGAGCTCTGTGTGATGCCACTAACACACTACAAGTCCTATGGGTGCTTCTGGGAAGAAAATATAGGAACTCTGTGTGATGCCACTAACACAGTACAAGTCCTATGGGTGCTTCTGGGAAGAAAATATAGGAACTCTGTGTGATGCCACTAACACAGTACAAGTCCTATGGGTGCTTCTGGGAAGAAAATATAGGAACTCTGTGTGATGCCACTAACACAGTACAAGTCCTATGGGTGCTTCTGGGAAGAAAATATAGGAACTCTGTGTGATGCCACTAACACACATACAAGTCCTATGGGTGCTTCTGGGAAGAAAATATAGGAACTCTGTGTGATGCCACTAACACAGTACAAGTCCTATGGGTGCTTCTGGGAAGAAAATATAGGAACTCTGTGTGATGCCACTAACACACTACAAGTCCTATGGGTGCTTCTGGGAAGAAAATATAGGAACTCTGTGTGATGCCACTAACACAGTACAAGTCCTATGGGTGCTTCTGGGAAGAAAATATAGGAACTCTGTGTGATGCCACTAACACAGTACAAGTCCTATGGGTGCTTCTGGGAAGAAAATATAGGAACTCTGTGTGATGCCACTAACACAGTACAAGTCCTATGGGTGCTTCTGGGAAGAAAATATAGGAGCTCTGTGTGATGGGACTAACACAGTACAAGTCCTATGGGTGCTTCTGGGAAGAAAATATAGGAACTCTGTGTGATGCCACTAACACAGTACAAGTCCTATGGGTGCTTCTGGGAAGAAAATATAGGAACTCTGTGTGATGCCACTAACACAGTACAAGTCCTATGGGTGCTTCTGGGAAGAAAATATAGGAACTCTGTGTGATGCCACTAACACACTACAAGTCCTATGGGTGCTTCTGGGAAGAAAATATAGGAACTCTGTGTGATGCCACTAACACACTACAAGTCCTATGGGTGCTTCTGGGAAGAAAATATAGGAGCTCTGTGTGTGATGTGATGCCACTAACACACTACAAGTCCTATGGGTGCTTCTGGGAAGAAAATATAGGAGCTCTGTGTGATGGCACTAACACAGTACAAGTCCTATGGGTGCTTCTGGGAAGAAAATATAGGAGCTCTGTGTGATGCCACTAAACACAGTACAAGTCCTATGGGTGCTTCTGGGAAGAAAATATAGGAACTCTGTGTGATGCCACTAACACACTACAAGTCCTATGGGTGCTTCTGTGAAGAAAATATAGGAGCTCTGTGTGATGCCACTAACACACTACAAGTCCTATGGGTGCTTCTGGGAAGAAAATATAGGAACTCTGTGTGATGCCACTAACACAGTACAAGTCCTATGGGTGCTTCTGGGAAGAAAATATAGGAGCTCTGTGTGATGCCACTAACACACTACAAGTCCTATGGGTGCTTCTGGGAAGAAAATATAGGAGCTCTGTGTGATGCCACTAACACAGTACAAGTCCTATGGGTGCTTCTGGGAAGAAAATATAGGAGCTCTGTGTGATGCCACTAACACACAGTAGAAGTCCTATGGGTGCTTCTGGGAAGAAAATATAGGAACTCTGTGTGATGCCACTAACACACTACAAGTCCTATGGGTGCTTCTGGGAAGAAAATATAGGAACTCTGTGTGATGCCACTAACACACTACAAGTCCTATGGGTGCTTCTGGGAAGAAAATATAGGAGCTCTGTGTGATGGGCCACTAACACACTACAAGTCCTATGGGTGCTTCTGGGAAGAAAATATAGGAACTCTGTGTGATGCCACTAACACAGTACAAGTCCTATGGGTGCTTCTGGGAAGAAAATATAGGAACTCTGTGTGATGCCACTAACACAGTACAAGTCCTATGGGTGCTTCTGGGAAGAAAATATAGGAGCTCTGTGTGATGCCACTAACACACTACAAGTCCTATGGGTGCTTCTGGGAAGAAAATATAGGAACTCTGTGTGATGCCACTAACACAGTACAAGTCCTATGGGTGCTTCTGGGAAGAAAATATAGGAACTCTGTGTGATGCCACTAACACAGTACAAGTCCTATGGGTGCTTCTGGGAAGAAAATATAGGAACTCTGTGTGATGCCACTAACACAGTACAAGTCCTATGGGTGCTTCTGGGAAGAAAATATAGGAACTCTGTGTGATGCCACTAACACAGTACAAGTCCTATGGGTGCTTCTGGGAAGAAAATATAGGAACTCTGTGTGATGCCACTAACACAGTACAAGTCCTATGGGTGCTTCTGGGAAGAAAATATAGGAACTCTGTGTGATGCCACTAACACAGTACAAGTCCTATGGGTGCTTCTGGGAAGAAAATATAGGAACTCTGTGTGATGCCACTAACACACTACAAGTCCTATGGGTGCTTCTGGGAAGAAAATATAGGAACTCTGTGTGATGCCACTAACACAGTACAAGTCCTATGGGTGCTTCTGGGAAGAAAATATAGGAACTCTGTGTGATGCCACTAACACAGTACAAGTCCTATGGGTGCTTCTGGGAAGAAAATATAGGAACTCTGTGTGATGCCACTAACACAGTACAAGTCCTATGGGTGCTTCTGGGAAGAAAATATAGGAGCTCTGTGTGATGCCACTAACACACTACAAGTCCTATGGGTGCTTCTGGGAAGAAAATATAGGAACTCTGTGTGATGCCACTAACACAGTACAAGTCCTATGGGTGCTTCTGGGAAGAAAATATAGGAACTCTGTGTGATGCCACTAACACAGTACAAGTCCTATGGGTGCTTCTGGGAAGAAAATATAGGAACTCTGTGTGATGCCACTAACACAGTACAAGTCCTATGGGTGCTTCTGGGAAGAAAATATAGGAGCTCTGTGTGATGCCACTAACACACTACAAGTCCTATGGGTGCTTCTGGGAAGAAAATATAGGAGCTCTGTGTGATGCCACTAACACACTACAAGTCCTATGGGTGCTTCTGGGAAGAAAATATAGGAACTCTGTGTGATGCCACTAACACAGTACAAGTCCTATGGGTGCTTCTGGGAAGAAAATATAGGAGCTCTGTGTGATGCCACTAACACAGTACAAGTCCTATGGGTGCTTCTGGGAAGAAAATATAGGAGCTCTGTGTGATGGGACTAACACACTACAAGTCCTATGGGTGCTTCTGGGAAGAAAATATAGGAACTCTGTGTGATGCCACTAACACAGTACAAGTCCTATGGGTGCTTCTGGGAAGAAAATATAGGAGCTCTGTGTGATGATGCCACTAACACTAGTACAAGTCCTATGGGTGCTTCTGGGAAGCTTCTGGGAAGTCCTAAAATATAGGAACTCTGTGTGCCATATCACCGACAATCACGCTAGGTCTTATGTGTGATGCCACTAACACACTACAAGTCCTATGGGTGCTTCTGGGAAGAAAATATAGGAACTCTGTGTGATGCCACTAACACAGTACAAGTCCTATGGGTGCTTCTGGGAAGAAAATATAGGAGCTCTGTGTGATGGGACTAACACACTACAAGTCCTATGGGTGCTTCTGGGAAGAAAATGAAGGAACTCTGTGTGATGCCACTAACACAGTACAAGTCCTATGGGTGCTTCTGGGAAGAAAATATAGGAACTCTGTGTGATGCCACTAACACACTACAAGTCCTATGGGTGCTTCTGGGAAGAAAATATAGGAACTCTGTGTGATGCCACTAACACAGTACAAGTCCTATGGGTGCTTCTGGGAAGAAAATATAGGAGCTCTGTGTGATGCCACTACACACTACAAGTCCTATGGGTGCTTCTGGGAAGAAAATATAGGAACTCTGTGTGATGCCACTAACACAGTACAAGTCCTATGGGTGCTTCTGGGAAGAAAATATAGGAACTCTGTGTGATGCCACTAACACAGTACAAGTCCCATGGGTGCTTCTGGGAAGAAAATATAGGAACTCTGTGTGATGCCACTAACACACTACAAGTCCTATGGGTGCTTCTGGGAAGAAAATATAGGAACTCTGTGTGATGCCACTAACACAGTACAAGTCCTATGGGTGCTTCTGGGAAGAAAATATAGGAACTCTGTGTGATGCCACTAACACAGTACAAGTCCTATGGGTGCTTCTGGGAAGAAAATATAGGAGCTCTGTGTGATGGGACTAACACACTACAAGTCCTATGGGTGCTTCTGGGATGAAAATATAGGAACTCTGTGTGATGCCACTAACACAGTACAAGTCCTATGGGTGCTTCTGGGAAGAAAATATAGGAACTCTGTGTGATGCCACTAACACAGTACAAGTCCTATGGGTGCTTCTGGGAAGAAAATATAGGAACTCTGTGTGATGCCACTAACACAGTACAAGTCCTATGGGTGCTTCTGGGAAGAAAATATAGGAACTCTGTGTGATGCCACTAACACACTACAAGTCCTATGGGTGCTTCTGGGAAGAAAATATAGGACCTCTGTGTGATGCCACTAACACAGTACAAGTCCTATGGGTGCTTCTGGGAAGAAAATATAGGAACTCTGTGTGATGGCACTAACACACAATTGAAGTCCTATGGGTGCTTCTGGGAAGAAAATATAGGAGCTCTGTGTGATGGAACTAACACACAATTGAAGTCCTATGGGTGCTTCTGGGAAGAAAATATAGGAGCTCTGTGTGATGCCACTAACACACTACAAGTCCTATGGGTGCTTCTGGGAAGAAAATATAGGAACTCTGTGTGATGCCACTAACACAGTACAAGTCCTATGGGTGCTTCTGGGAAGAAAATATAGGAACTCTGTGTGATGGGACTAACACAGTACAAGTCCTATGGGTGCTTCTGGGAAGAAAATATAGGAGCTCTGTGTGATGGGACTAACACACTACAAGTCCTAAGGGTGCTTCTGGGAAGAAAATATAGGAACTCTGTGTGATGCCACTAACACAGTACAAGTCCTATGGGTGCTTCTGCGAAGAAAATATAGGAACTCTGTGTGATGCCACTAACACAGTACAAGTCCTATGGGTGCTTCTGGGAAGAAAATATAGGAACTCTGTGTGATGCCACTAACACACAATTGAAGTCCTATGGGTGCTTCTGGGAAGAAAAATATAGGAGCTCTGTGTGATGGGACTAACACACTACAAGTCCTACGGGTGCTTCTGGGAAGAAAATATAGGAGCTCTGTGTGATGGGACTAACACACTACAAGTCCTATGGGTGCTTCTGGGAAGAAAATATAGGAACTCTGTGTGATGCCACTAACACAGTACAAGTCCTATGGGTGCTTCTGGGAAGAAAATATAGGAACTCTGTGTGATGCCACTAACACAGTACAAGTCCTATGGGTGCTTCTGGGAAGAAAATATAGGAACTCTGTGTGATGCCACTAACACTGTACAAGTCCTATGGGTGCTTCTGGGAAGAAAATATAGTAACTCTGTGTGATGCCACTAACACACTAGAAGTCCTATGGGTGCTTCTGGGAAGAAAATATAGGAACTCTGTGTGATGCCACTAACACAGTACAAGTCCTATGGGTGCTTCTGGGAAGAAAATATAGGAACTCTGTGTGATGCCACTAACACAGTACAAGTCCTATGGGTGCTTCTGGGAAGAAAATATAGGAACTCTGTGTGATGCCACTAACACAGTACAAGTCCTATGGGTGCTTCTGGGAAGAAAATATAGGAACTCTGTGTGATGCCACTAACACAGTACAAGTCCTATGTGTGCTTCTGGGAAGAAAATATAGGAACTCTGTGTGATGCCACTAACACACTACAAGTCCTATGGGTGCTTCTGGGAAGAAAATATAGGAGCTCTGTGTGATGCCACTAACACACTACAAGTCCTATGGGTGCTTCTGGGAAGAAAATATAGGAACTCTGTGTGATGCCACTAACACAGTACAAGTCCTATGGGTGCTTCTGGGAAGAAAATATAGGAACTCTGTGTGATGCCACTAACACAGTACAAGTCCTATGGGTGCTTCTGGGAAGAAAATATAGGAACTCTGTGTGATGCCACTAACACTGTACAAGTCCTATGGGTGCTTCTGGGAAGAAAATATAGGAACTCTGTGTGATGCCACTAACACAGTACAAGTCCTATGGGTGCTTCTGGGAAGAAAATATAGGAACTCTGTGTGATGGGACTAACACACTACAAGTCCTATGGGTGCTTCTGGGAAGAAAATATAGGAACTCTGTGTGATGCCACTAACACAGTACAAGTCCTATGGGTGCTTCTGGGAAGAAAATATAGGAACTCTGTGTGATGCCACTAACACAGTACAAGTCCTATGGGTGCTTCTGGGAAGAAAATATAGGAACTCTGTGTGATGGGACTAACACACTACAAGTCCTATGGGTGCTTCTGGGAAGAAAATATAGGAACTCTGTGTGATGCCACTAACACAGTACAAGTCCTATGGGTGCTTCTGGGAAGAAAATATAGGAACTCTGTGTGATGCCACTAACACAGTACAAGTCCTATGGGTGCTTCTGGGAAGAAAATATAGGAACTCTGTGTGATGCCACTAACACAGTACAAGTCCTATGGGTGCTTCTGGGAAGAAAATATAGGAACTCTGTGTGATGCCACTAACACACTACAAGTCCTATGGGTGCTTCTGGGAAGAAAATATAGGAACTCTGTGTGATGCCACTAACACACTACAAGTCCTATGGGTGCTTCTGGGAAGAAAATATAGGAACTCTGTGTGATGCCACTAACACAGTACAAGTCCTATGGGTGCTTCTGGGAAGAAAATATAGGAACTCTGTGTGATGCCACTAACACACTACAAGTCCTATGGGTGCTTCTGGGAAGAAAATATAGGAACTCTGTGTGATGCCACTAACACAGTACAAGTCCTATGGGTGCTTCTGGGAAGAAAATATAGGAACTCTGTGTGATGCCACTAACACAGTACAAGTCCTATGGGTGCTTCTGGGAAGAAAATATAGGAACTCTGTGTGATGCCACTAACACAGTACAAGTCCTATGGGTGCTTCTGGGAAGAAAATATAGGAGCTCTGTGTGATGGGACTAACACACTACAAGTCCTATGGGTGCTTCTGGGAAGAAAATATAGGAACTCTGTGTGATGCCACTAACACAGTACAAGTCCTATGGGTGCTTCTGGGAAGAAAATATAGGAACTCTGTGTGATGCCACTAACACAGTACAAGTCCTATGGGTGCTTCTGGGAAGAAAATATAGGAACTCTGTGTGATGCCACTAACACACTACAAGTCCTATGGGTGCTTCTGGGAAGAAAATATAGGAACTCTGTGTGATGCCACTAACACAGTACAAGTCCTATGGGTGCTTCTGGGAAGAAAATATAGGAACTCTGTGTGATGCCACTAACACAGTACAAGTCCTATGGGTGCTTCTGGGAAGAAAATATAGGAACTCTGTGTGATGCCACTAACACAGTACAAGTCCTATGGGTGCTTCTGGGAAGAAAATATAGGAACTCTGTGTGATGCCACTAACACAGTACAAGTCCTATGGGTGCTTCTGGGAAGAAAATATAGGAAATCTGTGTGATGCCACTAACACAGTACAAGTCCTATGGGTGCTTCTGGGAAGAAAATATAGGAACTCTGTGTGATGCCACTAACACAGTACAAGTCCTATGGGTGCTTCTGGGAAGAAAATATAGGAGCTCTGTGTGATGGGACTAACACACTACAAGTCCTATGGGTGCTTCTGGGAAGAAAATATAGGAGCTCTGTGTGATGCCACTACCACACTACAAGTCCTATGGGTGCTTCTGGGAAGAAAATATAGGAGCTCTGTGTGATGGCACTAACACACAATTGAAGTCCTATGGGTGCTTCTGGGAAGAAAATATAGGAGCTCTGTGTGATGGGACTAACACACTACAAGTCCTATGGGTGCTTCTGGGAAGAAAATATAGGAGCTCTGTGTGATGCCACTAACACACTACAAGTCCTATGGGTGCTTCTGGGAAGAAAATATAGGAACTCTGTGTGATGCCACTAACACACTACAAGTCCTATGGGTGCTTCTGGGAAGAAAATATAGTAGCTCTGTGTGATGGGACTAACACACTACAAGTCCTATGGGTGCTTCTGGGAAGAAAATATAGGAACTCTGTGTGATGCCACTAACACAGTACAAGTCCTATGGGTGCTTCTGGGAAGAAAATATAGGAACTCTGTGTGATGGCACTAACACACAATTGAAGTCCTATGGGTGCTTCTGGGAAGAAAATATAGGAGCTCTGTGTGATGGGACTAACACAGTACAAGTCCTATGGGTGCTTCTGGGAAGAAAATATAGGAACTCTGTGTGATGCCACTAACACAGTACAAGTCCTCTGGGTGCTTCTGGGAAGACAATATAGGAGCTCTGTGTGATGGCACTAACACACAATTGAAGTCCTATGGGTGCTTCTGGGAAGAAAATATAGGAGCTCTGTGTGATGGGACTAACACACTACAAGTCCTATGGGTGCTTCTGGGAAGAAAATATAGGAACTCTGTGTGATGCCACTAACACAGTACAAGTCCTATGGGTGCTTCTGGGAAGAAAATATAGGAAGCTCTGTGTGATGCCACTAACACACTACAAGTCCTATGGGTGCTTCTGGGAAGAAAATATAGTAGCTCTGTGTGATGCCACTAACACAGTACAAGTCCTATGGGTGCTTCTGGGAAGAAAATATAGGAACTCTGTGTGATGCCACTAACACAGTACAAGTCCTATGGGTGCTTCTGGGAAGAAAATATAGGAACTCTGTGTGATGGGACTAACACAGTACAAGTCCTATAGGTGCTTCTGGGAAGAAAATATAGGAACTCTGTGTGATGCCACTAACAGTACAAGTCCTATGGGTGCTTCTGGGAAGAAAATATAGGAACTCTGTGTGATGCCACTAACACAGTACAAGTCCTATGGGTGCTTCTGGGAAGAAAATATAGGAACTCTGTGTGATGCCACTAACACACTACAAGTCCTATGGGTGCTTCTGGGAAGAAAATATAGGAACTCTGTGTGATGCCACTAACACAGTACAAGTCCTATGGGTGCTTCTGGGAAGAAAATATAGGAAATCTGTGTGATGCCACTAACACAGTACAAGTCCTATGGGTGCTTCTGGGAAGAAAATATAGGAACTCTGTGTGATGCCACTAACACAGTACAAGTCCTATGGGTGCTTCTGGGAAGAAAATATAGGAACTCTGTGTGATGCCACTAACACAGTACAAGTCCTATGGGTGCTTCTGGGAAGAAAATATAGGAGCTCTGTGTGATGGGACTAACACAGTACAAGTCCTATGGGTGCTTCTGGGAAGAAAATATAGGAACTCTGTGTGATGCCACTAACACAGTACAAGTCCTATGGGTGCTTCTGGGAAGAAAATATAGGAACTCTGTGTGATGCCACTAACACAGTACAAGTCCTATGGGTGCTTCTGGGAAGAAAATATAGGAACTCTGTGTGATGCCACTAACACAGTACAAGTCCTATGGGTGCTTCTGGGAAGAAAATATAGGAACTCTGTGTGATGCCACTAACACAGTACAAGTCCTATGGGTGCTTCTGGGAAGAAAATATAGGAACTCAGTGTGATGCCACTAACACACTACAATTCCTATGGGTGCTTCTGGGAAGAAAATATAGGAACTCTGTGTGATGCCACTAACACAGTACAAGTCCTATGGGTGCTTCTGGGAAGAAAATATAGGAACTCTGTGTGATGCCACTAACACAGTACAAGTCCTATGGGTGCTTCTGGGAAGAAAATATAGGAACTCTGTGTGATGCCACTAACACAGTACAAGTCCTATGGGTGCTTCTGGGAAGACAATATAGGAACTCTGTGTGATGCCACTAACACAGTACAAGTCCTATGGGTGCTTCTGGGAAGAAAATATAGGAGCTCTGTTTGCTGCCACTAACACACTAGAAGTCCTATGGGTGCTTTTGGGGTGCAGTGCTGTACTAATAGCACTGTGGTTGGTACTACTGAAATACTGTACTAACAGTAAGACACGTACCAGACTAACCCCCAGCAGCAGCTAAAAACACACTAACCAGCAGCAGCAATGGACGATCAATGACAGGTAGCAATGGTTTAGCAAATAAATAGCCAATGGTTTAGCAAAGTAGAGCAAATCTTTCTATATGAATCTAGCAAAGAGTGACACAGAATCAGCCTGATCTCTCCTAAAGCCGGAACTCATGTGACCGGCGCCGACGGCGTGGCGGCCTTTTAAATGAGGGGGCGTGTACTAAAGCCCCTGAGCTGTATTTGGCTACAGGCGTCCTGCCTGTAGCCAATTATGGCTCTCCGAGTTTCCGGCGCTGTGATTGGCCAAGCATGCGGGGTCACAGTGCATGCTTGGCCAATCATCAGCCAGTAATGCACTGCGCCGGCCGCACCGGCCGCAATGCATTGCGGGGCCGCTCGCATCACACGAATGTGATGCGAGCGGCCAAAATAGTTCTGGGCTCGCCGAGCGAGCGAACACCCGGTGCTCGATGCGAACATGGGTTCGCATCGAGCACCGGGCCCATCCCTATTCCTTTGCATGTTTGTCACACTTAAGTGTTTCGGAACATCAAACCAATTTAAACAATAGTCAAGGACAACACAAGTAAACACAAAATGCAATTTGTAAATGAAGGTGTTTATTATTAAAGGTGAAAAAAAATCCAAACCATCATGGCCCTGTCTGAAAAAGTGATTGCCCCCCTTGTTAAAACATACTATAACTGTGGTTGTCCACACCTGAGTTCAATTTCTCTAGCCACACCCAGGCCTGATTATTGCCACACCTGTTCACAATCAAGGCATCACTTAAATAGGAGCTGCTTGACACAGTAAGGTCCACCGGAAGATCCTTAAAAGCTACACATCATGCCGAGACCCAAAGAAATTCAGGAACAATTGAGAAAGAAAGTAATTGAGATCTATCAGTCTGGAAAGGGTTATAAAGACATTTCCAAAGCTTTGGGAATCCAGCGAACCACAGTGAGAGCCATTATCCACAAATGGCGAAGACATGGAACAGTGGTGAACCTTCCCAGGAGTGGCCGGCCGCCCAAAATTACCCCAAGAGCGCAGCGACGACTCATCCAAGAGGTCACAAAAGACCCCACAACAACGTCCAAGGAACTGCAGGCCTCACTTGCCTTAGTTAAGGTCAGCGTTCATGCCTCCACCATCAGGAAAAGACTGGGCAAAAATGGCCTGCATGGCAGAGTTCCAAGGAGAAAACCACTGCTGAGCAAAAAGAACATCAAAGCTCGTCTCAATTTCTCCACAACACATCTTGATGATCCCCAAGACTTTTGGGACAACATTCTGTGGACCGATGAGACAAAAGTGGAACATCTTTGGAAGGTGTGTGTCCAAGTATATCTGGCGTAGAAGGAACACTGCATTTCAGAAAAAGAACATTATACCAATAGTAAAATATGGTGGTGGTAGTGTGATGGTCTGGGGCTGTTTTGCTGCTTCAGGACCTGGAAGACTTGCCGTGATAAAAGGAACTATGAATTCTGCTGTCTACCAAGAGATCCTGAAGGAGAATGTCCGACCATCTGTTCGTGTACTCAAGCTGAAACGAACTTGGGTTCTGCAGCAGGACAATGATCCTAAACACACCAGCAAGTCCACCACCGAATGGCTGAAGAAAAACAAAATGAAGACTTTGGAGTGGCCTAGCCAAAGTCCTGACCTGAATCCTATTGAGATGTTGTGGTATGACCTTAAAAAGGCCGTTCATGCTCGAAAACCCTCTAATGTAACTGAATTAGGACAATTCTGCAAAGATGAGTGGGCCAAAATTCCTCCAGGACACTGTAAAAGCCTCATTGCACGTTATCGCAAACGCTTGGTTGCAGTTGTTGCTGCTAAGGGTGGCCCAACCAGTTATTAGGTTTAGGGGGCAATCACTTTTTCACACAGGGCCATGATGGTTTGGATTTTTTTCACCTTTAATAATAAACACCTTCATTTACAAATTGCATTTTGTGTTTACTTCTGTTGTATAAGCAAGGGCGGGGCAACCCAGTGATGTAACCGAGTGACGTAACCGAGTGACCCCGCTAGTTCCGACGTCATGTGCCATCAGAGGGGGCAAGGTCATCTGGTTATGTCAGTGGGTGGCCCCGCCCTTGCTTATATAACAGCTATCATAGTGAAAAGACAGTAGGCGGGGAGGGTGCGGCGGGAGCAGAGTATTTTCATTTTTTCTTTTCTATTTTTTCGGGTCCGTCGGGCAGCATGATTGAAGATGGATGGACATCACGGGACCCTTTTTTTTCTATTTTAATAAAGGAATTGTCAAAAACTGTCTTTTGTGGTTTTTACTTTTTGACACTTTTTTGGGTGAATGGGTAGGGGTACAATGTACCCGCTACCCATTCACATGGGGGGGTGTTGGGATCTGGGGGGCCCCCTTGTTAAAGGGGGCTTCCAGATTCAGATAAGCACCCTGCCTGCAGACCCCCACAACCCCTGAGCCAGGGTTGTGGGGACAAGGCCCTTGTCCCCATCAACATGCTGAGGGCATGTGGCCTGGTATGGTTCAGGAGGGGGGGTGCTCGCTCGCCCCCTCATCCTGTCTTCCAGGCTGCATGCTCGGATAAGGGTCTGGGATGGCTTTTGGGGGGGACCCCATGCCAATTTTATTTTTAATTTTGGCATGGAGTTCTCCTTAAAAGCCATACCATACCCAAAGGGCCTACTATGGATTTTGGGGGGACCCCACACTGTTTTTTTTTAAATAATTAGCGTGAAATTCCCCTTAAAATCCATACCAGACCCTAAGGGCCTGGTATGGACTGGGGGGGACCCACGCCAATTTTTTTCTCGATTTTTATCTATGTTGCCGGCAATACATTACAGCCACAAGCAATTTTAAATTGCGGCACTGTAAACATCACACAGATGCACCACTTTACATGCAGACTAAGGGGACCCCCAGGCACGGTATTTAAAGGAATATTTCGGGTTCGCATGTTCGCACAAATTTTTTGCCTGTTCGCATGTTCTGGGGTTTTCGGCCCATCCCTACTTGTATCACCAAAATGGGTGCACAGTGCTTAATCTTCACAGAACTATACAAAATAAACTATTTAAAAAAACAAAAAATAATATAAAAAATAACCCCCAAATACTAAAAAACTATAAAAAAAAAGGCATCTTTTACAATGTTCACCTTCAATTTAGATGTATGGCCCACACAGTTTATCTTTTACACCACTGGATGTCCTCAGTCTTCCAAGTTGAATGATAACCAGTGTCATTCAACTTCCTTTGAGCCCCTGTTGTCACGAACCCTGCCACAGTCTGTAACTGGAGAGGGAGAAATAGCACAGTGAGGACTTCATCTTTCTGTTACTTTTTCTCCCATTAGCACGCTCTTCTTTTGCACATAAACTGATGTGCTCTTTTCCTGTCACACTCTGAGCTTTTATGCACAAGGACTGTAAGGAGCTGATACCCAAATTCCGGTATTTGCGCTACTGGAACATAAAAAGATACATATAATAGAGTATATAAAATAGGGCACTGCATTCATTTTTGTTTTTTTATATCTGTCTAAAGTTCAGCCTAAAATTTTCAGCTACACAATTTGCACACCTCTTCTATGCAGACTCTGTGCAATTGCGAACCCCTCCGGTACAATAAGGGCATATGTCCATGTAGTACTGATAATAGTCAGCACAAACGTTTAACCTCTTTACTCTCATATAATGCATATGTGCAGCAGGAAAGAGGGTGGGTTTTAATGCCACACCACATATACTGTATGTGTCCTTGGGTGGCAGTGGTTTCTGTGTTAAGAGTATGCTCACTGTAGCACATTGACCAAGCTGACAAAGACAGCTACCAGTCTCTAGTAATAATCGGGAGCCAGATCCTAATCATGTGACCACTGTGACAGCCAAAATAAACAACACTGTGACAGCCAATCACAGTGGTTATATGATCAGACAGACCTTCCTTTTTCCAAACGCATAAAAGTCCAGTTAAAGGGATACCAGGGATGGGTGGGAAGGGGTTAAAATTCATGATATACATTAGCTCTTTTATTGCACCGTTAGGAAATGTTAAAGGATAAGTTCCCCTTTTGCCGCCTGCTACACATTACATCCATATTTGGGGTGTATCATGTAACATGCTCCAACACCATTTTCAAGGTGAAACACATACATATGACACCCCAAAATGTTGCACCAGTGCTTTCTTTGCTGTGTAAGTTAAAGAGCAATGCAGTCCAGAGTATATAAAAAGTGGCATACGCAATTTTGTGAGTCTGATTTTCACGGTTTTAGTAATGATGTAGCTGAAGTTGGGAAGAACCACAATGCACAGCTTTTGAAGAAAATCCTCATTGGAGAAGTAAGAATACAACTTCTTTTACAGACTGCTTTTTCATAGTGTAGAGACCTCCTAGATAGGTTGCTAATTGATAGGAAAATGTAGCTTTTGCCTGGGTGGTAGTCAGCCTAGTTTTGATTTGTATGGTTGCTGCACTTAGTTTCTCCCTAAGATAAGGGAGATTGTGATCTCTCACTGTTGCCAGTAGGTGCCCCTGGCTATAGTATGAGGTATCCCTGCCAGGCTGAGTTATTAATATTCATAATTCCCCCAGCCATCTCAGCAGGAGGTTCAAGCCACTGGGACATGATGAGGGAGGGTATAAATATTTGGGGAGGCCATGTGCTTTTGTCTCATACTGAGGCCTGGGAAGTTGCTGCTGGACTGTCTATGCTGCTAGGCCCAGAAGCGTGTCAGGGACCTAGCATGTACTGGGATACAGCCCTACACATCTGGCCTAGGAGATTCACTAGCTGGGAAAGCTGCCATTTCTGAAACCTTGCTGCTGACCTACATTGATGCTCATCAGAATCCCAGCTGTGGCAGAGCTGGAGGTCCATACCTGCAACTACAAAGACACCCCCGAGACTTCACCCTTAAGGAACCAGTCTACTAACACTTCACTAGAAAGGAACAGGAAGCTAAGTCTGAGCAGCTATTCGGTAACGTCCTGAGTAAAAGAGTGTTTGCTGATCCAGATAATGTTGGTGCTTTAAGGATTAGAGAGCCAGTGTAGCTTTACAGGGTATAGCCTTTACTGTGCCCTTGATTTGCCCATTACTTATAGTCTTAGGGATCAAGAAGTGCTACCTATAGGACAGTGAAGTTAGTGTCCTCCTCTTTGTAAATTGCACTTATCGGAGTATCCCATGTCCTCTACCCCCTACAGTTACAAGTTCATCAGCATTAAAATCTAAAAAGACATCCCCTAGACTGGTCACTTGGTCAATGTGCATGGAGTTGCTATTGTTTGTGTGCTAGCAGCCTCTGCCTATGGAGGAGAACAACCCTGGTCATCATCACCGACTCTTTTGCTGTCAGAAATGTAGTGACTGGCTTTTACCAGATTTAATCATTATCATCTAGCGGTCCTTTTGGGGGTACTGCTACAATAGCAACAGGTTCACTTTCAAGCGGAAGTAAACTCTCTGCCTACTAACAATTAGGCTCCATTCACACCACAGCGTTCCATTTTTCCATGATTTTGCCCCTTGATTCAGAAATGCCGCAAATCACGGGAAGCTCTTGCGATCCTCACTATTTTGAATGGCACCAAATTGCGGTGCAATTTTGCCACAAATGTTGCTGACAAATTGCGGTAAAAACACGCAAACAGAATCGAGGAATGCTCGACGCCCAAAAGAAGTTCTTGTACTTTTTTTGGGTGCCGGACACCCCACTGTTCTGTTTGCGTGTTTTTACCATGATTTTACTACGATAAAACCTTTCTTTGTTTATTTAGACATCAGTATATCAATAAAAAGACATTCACCAACCAAAGTAATGTGTGCTCATGGAAATTTTTATATATCTAAACAGTGGACAGCCCCATCCCTTCAGTCTATTGCAGCACCTGCAATCATGTATTAATCTGTAGGATGCAGAGGTGATACTACAATGTGTACTTGCATAACTGTAGGCTGTCAATAGCACACCCTGGGCTAGCATCATCACTCAACCTAAGCTCAGAATGGAATACTAAATGTAAGGGGGATTCTGATTGGCTGTGCTGTGTGCTGGCACCAGGAGAACAAGTCCCTTCCCCTGATTCTTCTTGATAGAACAACAGCCCACCGGCTTGGAGCCCTCTATCTACACTATATTGTGCCCAACTCCATGCCGTAGGCCTACCATGACATCCCTGGTCATTAGACGTTATATTTAAGAGAAAGGAATGTCCACTGAAATATTACAGTTTCCACCCTATGCTGATGTTTCTTTAGAAGATGGCAGTAACCAGCCACTTTACATAGACATTCTATCCGGGGTCACTTGACATTACTTTGACAGTCACATATAGTGGACGAACTGCAGCAGTCATTATGTGAAAGCAGCACACAGTACATCGTCCTTAAGCCATCTTCCCTTTGCACAGTATCTTTCTTTCCCAGTGATTAGTACTCACTCTAGACTCTGTGCATTCAGCTCATCACTGCCTGCATGTTGTTCCAGAGACAGTATCACTGTATCTAGACCTCTAGTACCTGTACATTTCTCCCAGGTCCTTCGTGGGAATAGAACTCACAGCAGAGAACACTTGGCTTGGCCTGAAAGGCCTTTTGCAACCTGATCTAGCCATCACCAACCAAAAGAGACAAGAGGACTACAGCCGGCTCTTCTGTTTGCAACCCCACCCTGTCCTCCAGCCCTATTCAAGCCCTTAGCACAGCTATCTAATCTGCGTGATGGTGGGGTATGTGGCTCCCATCCCACACTGAATTAGGCTCCTCCCAACCTGATATATATTTCGGCACTGACTCTGCCCCTTACATCATTACAGAAAGGTTTTGTTTGAAAGGGGCCCAACACACAATTATATTCACGATTACCACACACTATTTTGGGACATAGTCACCTAGTGACAGACTAGCTAACTGCACCTGCTTACATGTATAAAATGGCTGCTTACATATAAGTAGCCATTCTATGCTGCAGTGAGGACTAACCATCACCAGCTTAAAGTGGTTGTAAACCCCTTTCATTAAATTTGAACTAAACACATATATCTGTAGTGTTAACTTGTCTCTCCAAAGCTCTAAGTGTCGCTTCTCTCTGGTGCTTGGTTCCTCTGTTATCAGCATGAGTCACCTCTGACAAGTTCTCAGACACTTGAGATAACATGAGCTAAAAATTTGTGTCTGGGAGGGAGATAAGCACTGAGCTTGTCTATTCACAGCTCTAGATGTCCCTTCATCCCTCTGCCTACGTGGAAGGGGGAGGGGGTGTCCCTTTCCTCCAATCAGTTCTTACACAGTGTAAGTGCAGTCCCCCCACCCTTCCCTATGTACTGCTGGCAGATGGAAAAAAAGATTTTTAATATGATCTGCACTTTTGTAAGAGTGTAGAAAGGGGAAGAATGCAGATATAAGTAAAACTTATGTAGGCGGATTTTTTTTATCTCTGTGCATCACCTGAGGCTATTCACTTCACTGGGTATACAGTATCTGAGGGTTTACAACCACTAAGGGAAATACAGCACTAGGCACACAACTGCTTGGAAGACACTTGGATTTAAAGTAGACTATGTTACTTTAATTTATTACAACTAAGTCATGTGAAATATGAATGGGGCAATTTGACATATACAGTAAATACAATTATAAATTACAGTTATACATTTAGCACATAGTCAATATCTTAGGTTCATAGCAACTGAAATACATGAGCATGATATCACACTAATGGTTCCTGTTGGCGCGTATTGTATGGCAAGGTTATTTTTTCAGAACATTCTACACAGTATGTTAACTGTGTGATGAACTGAATGCAGGGTTTGAAATTGATTTATAAAACCACTTTTTAGGAACTGCAGTGATAATTGTTAGGTTGCTTTTTCTTCACAGCTTCTTGCATATAGAAATCTTAGCTTCTTGTCTTCAAATAAAATCATATTTACAGTGCAGTAGGCATCTAGTTTTACAATTACATTCTCTTTTTTTTAAATGCTCAGTGGGGGACTAAAACTGTAGAAGTAGACATTCACCAGTTTCTATGCCATAATCTTCCAAGCTACTAAAACAAACAAGCATTTTTACATGTTTATTTTACAGACAATGAAATTAACACTGTAAACAATGTATGTGAACTAAAATATACTAAAATATATTACATGCCATGAAAACTTGCTTAAAGCGGACCCTGCACCTAAATGAAAGTTCTGCATAAGATAGAATCAAAGTTTTCTGAGGGTCACCAGAGCTTTTTCTATATTGTGCAAGTATGCATAGCATATTTTGTGCATTGTGGCAGATTTACCAAACCCCCCCCCCCCCCTACTCCAATGATGTCTTCCTTGTAGCTCCATCACTGCTGCTGACCCTGGCCTGTGCACTGGAGTTAATTCATCCTGGCTACCAAGGCATGCCAATAATCCACACTGAGCTACATATGTGCGGCTAATGCCGCGTACACGCGAAGGGACAATCCCGCGGGGTCAAGTCCACCGGACAATCCCCTCGTGTGTGGGCGCCGGCGGACTTTTTGGCGCCAAAAGTCCGGCGGACTAGGTTTTAAGTTTTGTTTTAAAATTGTCCGCTGGACTTGGCAGTCCGGCGGACAATCCCGCGGTTAGTAGGCTAGTCCGCCGGACTTTTGAAATGAACGGACTTGCCGCTCATCGGAAAGTCCGTTCATTTAGCACGTGACTTCAGGTAGACGGAGCTAGCGAAGGCAGTGAATGCCGCCGCGCTAGCCCCGTCACCTGGCATGGATTTAAAGGGACTCCCCACGCCGAAAAAACGGCGTGGGGGTCCCCCCCAAATCCATCTCAGACCCTTATCCGAGCACGCAGCCCGGCAGGCCAGGAAAGGGGTGGGGACGAGCGAGCGCCCCCCCCCTCCTGAGCCATACCAGGCCGCGTGCCCTCAACATGGGGGGTGCCTGGGGAAAGGGGGGCCGGCGGCCCCCCCACCCCAAAGCACCTTGTCCCCATGTTGATGAGGACAAGGGCCTCGTCCCGACAACCCTGGCTGTTGGTTGTCGGGGTCTGCGGGAAGGGGCTTATCGGAATCTGGGAGCCCCCTTTTATAAGGGGGCCCTCAGATCCCGGCCCCCCACCCTATGTGAATGAGTATGGGGTACGATGTACCCCTACCCATTCACCTAAGGTGTAAAATGTAAAGTAAAAAAACACACAATTTTGAAAAAATATTTTATTGCACTGCTCCGGGGGTCTTCTTCCGTCTTGGGGGGTCTTCTCGCCGGACTCCTCCGCCATTTACCTAGCTCTTTTACCGAGCGGAGGAGGCCGGCTACCTTCTTCGTCGTCGACGCCGTCCTCTGGGGGTCTCGATCCGCCTTCGGGGGTCTTCCGGGGTCTTCCGGGGTCTCTTCTGTTCTTGCCGTGGTCGTCATTTTCCGCGCCGCCGCCTTCTTCTTCTTCTTCTTCTTCTTCCGATGTTGACCCGTCGCTCTCTCTGGCCGGAATGCCAGAGCCACGCTGTGCTGGGACTTATATAGGGACAAGGGGACAGGGTCACATGCTCATGTCACATGGTGACCCCGCCCCCCTGTGATGTCACAGTCCCGGAGGATGCTGGGACTGTGACATCACAGGGGGGGGGGTCACCATGTGACATGAGGATGTGACCCTGTCCCCTTGTCCCTATATAAGTCCCAGCACAGCGCGGCTCTGGCATTCCGGCCAGAGAGAGCGACGGGTCAACATCGGAAGAAGAAGAAGAAGAAGGCGGCGCCAGCGGAAAACGACGTCCGCGGCAAGAACAGAAGAGACCCCGGAAGACCCCCGAAGGTGGATCGAGACCCCCAGACGACGGCGTCGACGACGAAGAAGGTAGCCGGCCTCCTCCGCTTGGTAAAAGAGCTAGGTAAATGGCGGAGGAGTCCGGCGAGAAGACCCCCCAAGACGGAAGAAGAACCCCGGAGCAGTGCAATAAATATTTTTTCAAAATTGTGTGTTTTTTTACTTTACATTTTACACCTTAGGTGAATGGGTAGGGGTACATCGTACCCCATACTCATTCACATAGGGTGGGGGGCCGGGATCTGAGGGCCCCCTTATAAAAGGGGGCTCCCAGATTCCGATAAGCCCCCGCCCGCAGACCCCGACAACCAACGGCCAGGGTTGTCGGGAAGAGGCCCTTGTCCTCATCAACATGGGGACAAGGTGCTTTGGGGTGGGGGGGCCGCACGGCCCCCCTTTCCCCAGGGCACCCCCCATGTTGAGGGCACGCGGCCTGGTATGGCTCAGGAGGGGGGGGCGCTCGCTCGTCCCACCCCTTTCCTGGCCTGCCGGGCTGCATGCTCGGATAAGGGTCTGAGATGGATTTGAGGGGAACCCCCACGCCGTTTTTTCGTCGTGGGGAGTCCCTTTAAATCCATGCCAGGTGACGGGGCTAGCGCGGCGGCATTCACTGCCTTCGCTATCTCCGTCTACCTGCAGTTACGTTCTAAATGAACGGACTGCTCCGCCTGTGGGCAAGTCCGTTCATTTTCAAAAGTCCCGCGGACTTTGTCCAGCGGATTGTCCGCTCGGAAGTCCGGGGGTGTGTGGGGAAGTCCCGCCGGACTGGGTCCGGTGGACAAAGTCCGAACGTGTGTACGCGGCATTAGTGTACATTTGGAACACGTATTGCTGGCAGGTAGTGGAGGAGCTTTTGTTGCAAAAGAGGAATTGCCACTTCAGCAATAAAAATCAACCGGCCAGCATTTTTTTTTTCATAAGGCATTAGTTCCACTTTAATAAAGGGTGATGCACCCCCTTAAAAAAAAGTTGCATTACACCTGTAAAAATAATGCTGTAGAGATTGAAAATATACTTACCTTACACTCAGCTTCTGCCCACAGTGCCTAGAAAAGACTTTCATTCCAATTCTTCTGGTAAGATCCAGAGAGTGAGAAGACACTCCTGTGCAGTCCTGGAGCATCTTCTCATGGGATTTGGAATAATCAGTGACATCACCACAAATGTTTCTCCACTTGTTTTTTTATCCATGTTTGTTATCATTTTTCTCTGTGTTTTTATTATAAATGCAATGTGTGGTTTTTAGATCAGGAGGTTGGCCACTATGTATTAGGGAACTTTATATTTTTGTCTGAGGCCTGCTTTAAACAATGTCTTATAATGACGAAACGTGTAGGGTGGAGCTTTGGCGTGTGATGTAATCACGTACCAGAACAGAAAGGAACGGAGCACAGCCATCTTATCGGTTTGAGATTTTGCAATACTGATACCATGCTGTTTACATTTAAATCCATGTGAGTGTGATTTTATATTTAATAAAAATTAGATAACGGGAATACTACAGGGTTCTGTTTCTTCCATTGAGATATATCCTTTGGGAGTTAACTGCCTTTTATCATCTGGCCACTGGCCACCAGTGTGAAGAAGTTTTAAGCTGATTATGCATGCTGGTGGATCGGGTCCTCTGTGAACCATTCCTGGAGAATAACTGCTTGTTTTGACCACTTATAATAAGGTGGTCAACTCAATTTGGTAAGAGGCTGTGTGTACTTCCCTAGATGGTGGAGGATCTCTTTGGGTTACATCTTTATTCTCCTTACAGTCATCACATCTGGACAAAGGATGGACTTTTTTACTCACTTTGGTATAATTGCATTATGTTTTATTAAGGAGCGCTACTCTCCCTGTTTTTTTTTTTTTTTAAAGGTGTAATTTTACACTCCCCGTTTTTAATCTGACGCAAAGTGACAAAAAAAAAGAAAGGAAACTAATGAAATTATTTATGTTCTATGTTCATCCAAGCTATGCTTCAGACTAGCCCTGTGAGATTTATTGTTTATTCGCCACCAACATTCCTTAGGAATGTGTAGCCAGATCTGATGCAGTCCTGCAGGTACCTGGTCAGCAATTTATAACTGCCTCAATTTTTGTACAAATTGTAAGAAATATGTTGTCGAGCATTTTCCATCTTTGCTCACTTGTGATTTGCTAAGGGCTTCAGGAGGGAGATATGCTGTACTTGTTTATTTTTCCAGTAATCCAATGGATATCCAACAGTCCAAAATAAATGTTGCACCGCTTCAGGCCGGTCCGCTCTCACTTGCCCTATAATTCTCCTCAATGGAATGCTGGTCCAGTTCATAGCCAAGACAATAGAAGGAAGGAATGAATGGATGACCGCACTCTACCATACAGAAGATGCCAAAACTTTATTATAGTAATCCACAGATAAGAACATCATCACTGTTCCACAAAGGCAGGCACAAACATTAACTTGTTTCACGCAATAGAGCACTTAGACCTTTTGACCTAGTCTGTTTCTTTGCAACATATTAAAAAGTGGAAAATCTTCCTGAAGTTCTCAGTGCAGAAATTCTAGGCCAAGCGAAAACACAGAAAAAAAGGAAAATCTCAAATTTTGGGCCTTTTGCTAAAAATGCAAGACATGCAAAGCCCTGCGAGTCAGAGGTGAAGTATGGGGATAAAACCCCTTACCTGTAGTGCGAGCCATATTACAAGACTATGAGGCTAAGTGCTTAGCGTAAGAAGAAAGCATAGAATATTAATGAGGAATCTGAGGAAAGATGTCCTTTACTCACACGCACACTGATGACATTACGATAATAAATGTCAGGCACACTTATTTCAGAGATCATTAATACCTGTGCTATTTTTTGCTAGAAAATTGCAAAGAACCCTCAAACATGAATATATTTTTTAAACAGAGGTCCTACAGAATAAAATGGTGGGTGTTGCAATTTTTTGTCACATGGTATTTGCGCAGCGTTTTTTTCAACCACAATAAAAAAAATAATTTTTTTATTTTAAAGCACAAAAACACAACATAATACCTAACTGTTTGGTTATATAGTACCTCCCATGTGTGGTGCGAACACTGTTGCAAATGTGTTCGCAACCTAATTATGAGTTCGCTTTGGGGGGCGGGGGCACTTCATTTTTTTTTGTACACTGTCTCTTTATTTTTTAGACTTTATTGCTATCACAACATCCTTTGTGATGGTATGGGCAGCGACAACTTTACTGAGGCAGGGGGGTCCATTAGACCCCAGATCTCTCCTCTACTCTCCAAAGCATCTGATCAAACCAAGATTGGTTTGATCAGATACTTGTTCACGCTGGTAACAGCTTGTTTACATGAGACCTGAACTGTGTGATGACAGGCTGTTGGCGGAAAATCCGACCATTTGTACGCTCCGTCGGACAATTGTTGTCGGATTTCCGCAGACAAATGTTGGATGGCAGGCTTTAAAATTTTCCGCGAACAAATGTCAGTTGTCGGATTTTCCGAGCGTGTGTACACAAGTCCGTCGGACAAAAGTATAAAGTACAAACATGCATGCTCTAATGCAGAATTAACATTCGTGACATGGCAAATTATAAAATCTCGAAATGCAGCGCACATTCTCTTCTTCTTTAACCACTTAAGCCCCGGACCATTTTGCTGGCCAAAGACCAGAGCACTTTTTGCGATTCGGCACTGCGTCGCTTTAACTGACAATTGCGCAGTCGTGCGACGTGACTCCCAAAATTAACATCCTTTTTTTCCCACAAATAGAGCTTTCTATTGGTGGTATTTGATCACCCCTGCGGTTTTTATTTTTTGAAAAAAACATATTATTTTTTACATTTTGCTATAATAAATATCCCCCAAAAATGTATAAAAAAATTTTTTTCCTCAGTTTAGGCCGATACGTATTCTTCTACATATTTTTGCTAAAAAAAAAATTGCAATAAGCGTTTATTGATTGGTTTGCGCAAAAGTCATAGCGTTTAAAAAATAGGGGGTAGTTTTATGGCATTTTATTAATATTTTTTTTTTACTAGTAATGACGGCGATCAGCAATTTTTATCATGACTGCGACATTATGGCGGGCACATCGGACATTTTTGACACATTTTTGGGACCATTGTCATTTATACAGCAATCAGTGCTATACAAATGCACTGATTCCTGTGTAAATGACACTGGCAGTGAAGGGGTTTACCACTAGGAGGCAGTGTAAGGGTTAAGTGTGCCCTGGGGAGTGTTTCTAACTGTGGGGGGCGTGGCTGTGTGTGACACGTCACTGATCTCTGCTCCGATCACAGGGAGCAGAGATCAGTGACACTATCACTAGGCAGAACGGGGAGATGCTTGTTTACATTAGCATCTCCCCGTTCTTCCTCCCCCCGAGACGATCGCGGGTATTCCCGTGGCAATCTAGTCCGCGGGACCCGCAATCTGACTCACGGAGGTCCCGGCAGCGCACACGAGATGGCACGGCGGCAAATTTAAAGGGACGTACCTGTATGCCCATTTGCCTGTCCATGCCATTCTGCCAATGTACATCGTTGTGCGCCGGTCGGGAAGTGGTTGATGGGATAATAATGAAGCTGCTTTCCTGGTGATATTGATGGAGTTATTGCCAACGAATTTTCAAAGGCTTTTTTTTTCTAGTGATATCAAGAATAATATTATTATGCTTGTTATTTATTTTTTGGTGCAAGTTACCACAACACCATTATCCTGTATTTTTTAAGATCAAAGATACAACTATGTTGGTGTCCCTTGTTAATTTTACATTGTATTTTTTAAAATGTAACTGCCTACTCCCAAACTTCATTTGAAGTAAAACACATAGCCAAGCACTTATTATATGAACTTTATTTCCTCTTGGTTCAATATTTCATTCACTGATGCTGAATCACTATTGGAAAGCATTTATCACTGTTTGAATGCGTTTTTTATATAGTACCATTGAATGTTGTTTTTCACTTGGTTCACTGTTCACACTATATGTTAGCACTTTATTCCACTAGCGCTGTTTTTCTCATTATTCTAAGTATTATTCTCCACAATTTTTTTATTGTGCATTAAAAAAAGAAAACAAATAAAATTAGACATGATATCTGCCAATATAACTTAACCAAAAAGTGCATTCTATGCATCCAAAAATATAGAAAATAAACCAAATCAAATCATTATTCAACCAAAAAATAAAATAAAAGCCTCATGCGTGTGTCCTGCTTCTAAATATAGGGGGTCAACAATGGTGAAAGCAGGGGTCCGTCATCCATAGATAATTCCGAAAAACATCTGGATTATTCTGGAGCTCCCGCAGCAAAGGCATATGACATAATTGGTCACGATTAATAAAGCAACCAATTTTTGGTCCAAGAAACCCTCCTCCTCCTATTCCTGGACTGGACTTGGGTCAATACTACTGAGGAGCCTGCGGCCTGGCTGGGCACAAGGAGGGGGTCACTGTGTGTGGAAGAACCCTGGAAGAAAAGCCGGCTGATTCTAAGACCTTTACTATACCAAATTTAGCAAAGGGGTGAGCAGGTCGCCAGACTCCTATGTTCTGCCTGGGCGGGGAATGCCCAAAGAACTGACACGGCTCTCAAGGTTTAAGCAAAATGTGCAGAAGAGATTTGCAGAGGAGTGGGGACTGGACTACCCTTATGTTCCTGAGAGTGTCATGCAGGTGATAGAGGATTCCTGGGAGCAGTGGGAAGATGAACTGGTATGGAATTACTTGCATATGCCAAAACCATTGCAGACACCGGAGAGTCAATGTCAGTGTTCTTTTGTGATTATGTCACCAGAGGAAGGATCATAACCCCCTACTTCTGGTGAAGTTTAAAATGTGAGATAGTTCATAGTTAGATGTCTTTATTTTATGTTTTCTGAGTTCGGAGTGAGAGGTCTGAGGCTAAGGCCCGGGAGTTCAGAGATCCCAGAGCCGGATAGCCAGAAGCGAGCCCAGGGAGGCCGAAGTCTGGCCCCTGGAGGAGAAGTCAGTATGTAGCGCTGGAGGAATACCAGACGTCCCATGCGGGGATGGGCCGGGCAGCGCTGAAGGAGGAAGTAGGAGCTAAGCGGAGGAAGAAGACTGGGAAATCGACTTTCTGTGAATAGAACATGGACTGTTGATTGGGAGAGTGCAACGGGAGTGCAAACCCAGTGGAGCTAATCAGAAACTTCATACTGTGTATCCAAGGACCACAGTATCAAGCACTTTTCAGGATTGAGGGAAGTTTGACAACACAAGTCATGGAAATAGGCAGTGTGGCCTGTGACTTTGAAGTCAACATCCACAGCATTATTCAGAGTAATCTGTCCATGTTGGGAGTGCTACCTAAGAGAGAATTGGAACCAGGAAAGGATTGCTATAAGGGACTTAATTAATAAAGCCACGGCTACGGATTAATACCCTTTGACCTAAAAATTGGGTCGGATGGGGCATTTCATATAACCTATTGAACAGCCCACCGATTTATACCCAGAATATTGACTTTTTGGCGTTGTGTAATTGCATGGGGAATTGGAAGCAGAGCAGTATGGCAAAAGGCAATGAACAAGCTCAGCAGCCCCCATGGGGGTACCGCTACATATATATACACATACACACACAGATATATACAGTATTTCACAAAAGTGAGCACACTCCTCACATTTTTGTAAATATCTTATTATCTCTTTTCATGTGACAACACTGAAGAAAATTACACTTTGCTACAATGTACAGTAGCCAGTGTACAGCTTTGCTGTCCCCTCACAATAACTCAACACACAGCCATTGATGTCTAAACCACTGGCAACATAATTGAGTACACCGCCTAAGTGAAAATGTCCAAATTGTCAATATTTTATGTGGCCTTCCGTTTGAGGATGCCCGACAGATGCTCAATAGGGTTTAAGTCTGGAGACATGCTTGGCCAGTCCATCACCTTTACCCTCAGCTTCTTTAGAAAGGCAGTGGTCATCTTGGGGGTGTGTTTTGGGTCGTTATCATGTTGGAATACTGACCTGCGGCCCAGTCTCCGAAGGGAGGGGCTCATGCTCTGCTTCAGTATGTCACAGTACATGTTGGTATTAATGGTTCCCTCAATGAACTGTAGCTCCCCAGTGTCGGCAGCACTCATGCAGCCCCAGACCATGACACTCCCACCACCACGCTTGACTGTAGGCACACACACTTGTCTTTGTACTCCTCACCTGGTTCATGCGACACACACTTGACACCATCTGAACCAAATTCGTTTATCTTGGTCTCATTAAACCACAGGACATGGTTCCAGTAATCCATGTCCTTAGTTTGCTTGTCTTCAGCAATCTGTTTGCAGGCGTTCTTGTGCATCATCTTTAGAAGAGACTTCCTTCTGGGATGACAGCCATGCAGACCAATTCTATGCAGTGTGTGGCGTATGGTCAGAGCTCCGAAAGGCTGACCCCCCACCCCTTCAACCCCTGCAGCAATGCTAGCAGCACTCATACATCTATTTCCCAAAGACAACCTCTGGATATGAAGCTAAGCACGTGCACTCAACTTCTTTGGTCGACCATGGCGAGGCCTGTTCTGAGTGGAACCTGTCCTGTTAAACCACTGTATGGTCTTGGCCACTGTGCTGCAGCTCAGTTTCAGGGACTTGGCAATCTTCTTATAGTCTAGGCCATATTTATTTAGAGCAACAATTCTTTTTTTCAGATCCTCAGAGAGTTATTTGCCATTAGGTGCCATATTGAACTTTCAGTGACCAGTATGAGAGAGTGAAAGCGATAACACCAAATTTAACACACCTGCTCCCCATTCACACCTGAGACCTTGTAAAACTAATGAGTCACATGACACCAGGGAGGGAAAACGGTTAATTGGGCCCAATTTGGACATATTCACTTAGGGGTATACTTACTTTTATTTCCAGCATTTAGGCATTAATGGCTGTGTTGAGTTATTTTGAGGGGGCAGCAAATTTACACTATTATACAAGCTGTACACTCACTACTTTACATTGTAGCAAAGTGTCATTTCTTCAGTGTTGTCACATGAAAAGATATAATAAAATATTTACAAAAATGTGAGGGGTGTACTCACTTTCGTGAGATACTGTGTGCATTAAAAATTTAATGACGAGTGTACAGACTGTTTGTTTGTTATTTCCACTCTTTAAAAATATTCATATTATATTTTTTTTTTTTTTTTTAGTGTAGTAGTGTACTGTGTATGCAAATGCATAGCAAGACTATGAGGTGTACATTTACAAAAAAAGGAATGCAAAGATGTTTGTTCATCTATTCCAGTGTTTCTCAACTCCAGTCCTCAAGGCGCACCAAAGGTCATGTTTTCAGGCTATCCATTATTTTGCACAGGTGATTTGATCAGTTTCACTGCCTTAGTAATTACCACAGCCATTTCATCTGAGGGAAATCCTGAAAACATGACCTGTTGGGGCACCTTGAGGACTGGAGTTGAGAAACACTGATCTATTCACTCCTTTTCAGTGATGTAAGGTAACTCAGTTTATTTTAACTGAGTTACTAACGCAGTTACTTTAGAGGGTAACGAGTAATCTAACTGATTACTCTTCCCCTCATGGTAACGCAGTTACCATTACTTGGCCGGCGTTACTGCAATTACATCTACCGCCCGGGAGGCCTGCCGTGGCCACGCTGCCTGGCCGTTCGTTCTGCCCGCTGAGCTGAGAATAGGCTGAGACTCAGAGAGACTGTCTGGACCGCCCCATCCCACCCAGCCTATCCAGAGAGAGAGAATGTAGGGAGGCGGGGCGGACACTGA
Source organism: Lithobates sylvaticus (assembly GCA_028564925.1). NCBI lineage: Eukaryota > Metazoa > Chordata > Amphibia > Anura > Ranidae > Lithobates > Lithobates sylvaticus. Next base: position 358,591,697 of record CM053026.1, on the reverse strand, counting down.
AAAATGAAGTCAGTTGACCAGCTGACACCAATCGAGTGAAGGGGAGGGTCTCTCTCTCTCTCCCCATGAGGAAAGGCATCCCTCGAGGCATTCAAGTAAGTGACTGTCTGACGATTCGAATTGCAGTGCAATCGATCCATCCCAAGTCCTCCACCACCTCTGCTTCTTACTGATCCCATCCCTACCCACCTCACTTCTACAACAGAGGTGATGGGGGGATAGGGTAGGGATGAGAGCGGTGGTGGTGGGGTATGGGATCAGTAAGAGGCAGAGGTGGTGGTGGGAGAGGATGGCACCACCACCGCTGCCACCCCCACAAGTACCACCGCTGCCTGCCACCCCCCCCCAAGTACACCACTGCTGCCACCCCCCCTCAAGTACCACCGCTGCCACCACCCCAAGTACACCACCATCACTGCCAGCCCCCAAGTACACCACCACCACTGCCACCCCCCCAAGTACCACCGGTGCCACCCCCTCAAGTACCACCGCTGCCACCCCTTTCACAGTTACTTTGCTGAGTAACTAATTACTTTTCCAATGTAGTAACCAAGTTACTAATGCAATTACTTTTTGGGAGAAGTAATTTGTAACTTAACTAATTACTTTTTTAAAGTAAGATGACCAACACTGCTCCTTTTATCTTCTATCGATCTCTGTATTTCTGAGTCTATTGTAAGTAAGCCTCTTTTTATTTTAGCATTTAATGATTGAGCTGTGACACAATAAATGTCATATGTTACCTAATTGCATTGAAATGTTTCTGTATTTTGTACATTAAGGTAGGTAACATCAAAGAAAAAAGTTAATAAGTTCAAAATAAGGAAATAGATTTTTATATAAACAGTAAGAACTGTGTGAAATAATGAGTTATACAAATGCTTTTGTAATTCAAGAGCTTTTACAGGACTGTCATATCCTTTGAACAGTCAAGAAGATTTTTTTTTTAGCTAGAAAATTGTTGCCAAGCTAAACATAAAATCAAGACACAGAAGGTAATCCTAATCCTTATGAGCTGCTAGTATCTACAAATCTTTCCTCTCCTCTGAGAAGTGCCCCATTTATGTTAAAACAGAGTTAATTACCTGTGGAAGGGTCCACAAACTATCATACCGACAATGGTCTGGCTCTGGAGTCTGGATCCATCCATTTTCCTGTCATTTTGCTTGTTTGATGTCCTCTCTCTGCTCATTCCCGAGACTTCACACAACACACACAGCTGCTCTCCTCTCCCTTCTCCTTCCTCCTCTCCCCTCCCTTTTGCAGACAGAACGATCTAAGCACACGTTCGGGAAAGCAGCAGACTTCAGTGAGTGTAGAAGTCACTGGCAGTGCTCTGTATATTATATTCTACTCTCCTGGTAAAATTATAATACAAAGAATACATTTTTAAAGTAAAATCCAGCACTGGCTTTTGTCGGCATTGCCTACATGGTGAGAATAGAGATGACATCGGCGTTGAAGATAGGGGTGACATCAGTGGTGGTGAGGATAGGGATGACATCAGTGGTAAGTATAGGGATGACATCAGTGGTGGCGAGGAAAGGGATGACATCAGTAGCAGTGGTGGACAAGAAAAGGGTGAGAGATTTTGGACTTTAATTGAGGCCCGATGAGGCGCCTCCATCCCTAAATTGAATACTATAAAAAAGGAGGGTTGGACTGAAGCAGATGTAAATGCTGAGGTTAGAGTAAACATTATTTTATTAAACATTAGTACATGGAGTATTTAAAAAGTAATATAGTAGTTATGCAAGTGATAACCACAGGACATAGACATAGTCATGCACGGTATAAGTATATACATGATATAAAATAAATACAGAGTGAGCAATTGATGATAAATAGAACAGTAATGTAGCCCATAAGTGCCAAACAACGGCATACCCGGTACCTATGCTCATGGTCTCATTGTATAGATGTATTTATGCTATATAAAAAATTATTTGATTAGTAAAAAATATTTGGGCATAGTGGGTGTCACTGTGGCATCAAATATAGCTCGACGCGTTTCGTGGATGCTTCTCCACTCATCAGGAGCAGATGCAACAGGTTCCTGTGAATTATATAGGTATTATAAACGTCACTCTAAACTGAGCGGAAATAAAATTGAATATAGAGATAAAATATTTATTGAAAAGGCTTGCCGAGTGCACTTACCAAGCCTGGCAGTGAGTGTGACATGCAGTGAGTGGCCCAAGGTGAGTCTGAGGTATCAATTCCACTGCGGAAGCTGAGGAGGCATGAACTACATTGGCAATATCGGATGCTGTATATAGGGCGCCTGGATAGAAGGGTAGTCTTCATGTGACAGCGGTGCTGGTGTGTGAATGATGAGATGAGATAATCTGGGAACGGATATTTAATATATATATATATATTATATATATATATTATATATATATATATATATATATATATATATATATATTAAGATAGACTGGATCAAGTAAGTATGTATTTTGAATGATGAGTAGAGAACTAATGTATATATGTAGTATTAGAAAGTATGTATGCATTCAGAATCAACATTGAGTTAAAAAGGAATATATAGGAGCCATGGACCCAGTATGTCACGAATGTAGTAGTAATGGTGAGAGTGAGGAAAAAATGAAAGAAATGGAGAAGATGGTATGTGTTATGTGTGTGCTAATAACTACTATATAGTAGCAGTGGTGGGGACAGAGATGACATTAGTGGTGGTGGTGGTGAGAAAAGAGATGACATCAGTGGAGGTG